>JANHFT010002090.1:50365-68628 GCA_032467955.1 Pseudoxenodon macrops
GCACCAAAGACAAATTCCTTGTGTGTCCAATCACACTTGGCCAATAAAGAATTCTATTCTATTCTATTCTATTTTCACATGCAATATTACCAAACTACTGTAAAGGGATCTCAGCTGTCAGTTAGCTAACCAGGGAAAAGATTTGGGGTTAGGATGATTAATAGAGGAATAAAGACATGTTCGGCAGCTGTGAAGCATCCACATTCTAATCAGGTAAATCATTAAGAAAGGAACTAAAAATGAAACTGCCAACAACATAATGTCCTTTTACAAAATGATGGAATGGTCACATCTAGAGCAGTGTGTACCCTAGTAATGACCCCATTTGATAAAGGATGTTAAGAGGGCTGGAAAAATGCAGAAAAGGCAACAATGAACATACGTCTCAAAACACTTTCACTACAAAAAAAAAAAGATATGAATGTTTGGAATATTTTACTTGGGAAAAAGCAACAGCAGGAGTAGGCTGTATCTCCTACCTGCAAGCACCTTACAGGCATATAAACACAAAGCCACACTAAAGTGGATTTCAGCCTGACTCAGCAAAGTTGTTATGTTCGTAACCAACTTTGCTGCATCTCAAAACCTGGTTAACGTTCCTCCTAATCTCCTGCTGAAGGCTACAGAATCCAGTATCGTTGGCATCCACTCAATGCTACTTTGATAGGGAAAATACCGATAAGCACAATTTTGGAGCTACCCCTATATCCACTTAATTGCCATTCAATTAAGCCCACGTTTAACTGGCTTGCTAATCAGAAACCTGTTTTTATTTCGAAGCGCAAAACAGATGGCGGGAAACAGAGCAAGCAGATATAAGTGGGGAGGTGAACAGATGATTTCACATCAAGCGGTGCTCCTGAATTAGCTACACACGCAGGTCTACCCAAGTTGTCCTTTATCTTTAACCAGGCATAAAAAATATAGAGGAGGGAAAGAAACATAAAATGCACGGAATGGAGAAATTATAAAGAACACAAGGCAACACTTACTGGCCTCCTCGTTCAACAAGCGTTTGACAAAGGTATTTTCTAGCGTTCCTGTGCGTGGGGCACTGCTCTAAAGCAATTTCAAAATCCTCAATTGCTTTATTCAAGCTTCCCTTTGTTGCATAGCTAGAAGAAGAAGAAAAAAACCTGTAAATATATCTACTTTGCACTGGCTCGTCGAAGTTATTGGGTTGCAGACATAAAGCGGATACTTACAGTGCTCCACGGGCTACTAAGGCTTCAACATTTTGGGCATCTATTTCCAATGCCTTGTTGTATTCATTCATGGCATCAACATGGCGGCCCTCTTTAAAATAATCAACACCAATTTTTACACTAAAAATAAAATTAGGTGAATTAAGATTACAATATAAACCAACAAGTAACTTTTATGAAGAACGCAATTTAATTAATCATGACGTTAAAAACGAATGCCCATCATTTATTTTACAACTGCTTTTTCTCTATCAGACTTGCAGTTTTTTTTTCCAAATTCACAAAAATTCAGAAAGACAATAAGAAACAAGGCGGATCTCTGAGGAATTAAAAATTTACTGTTTATCATTAGCCTACATTTGGAAGACTGAACAATAAGTTACTGCTAATAAAGTACAGGTAGTCCTCGACTTAAAGACGATTGAACCCGAGATTTCCGTTGCTAAGCAGGACCAGCTGAGTTTTGCCCCATTTTGCAACCTTTCTTGCCACAGTTGTTAAGTGAATCTGGCTGCTTGTCAGAAGGTTGCAAAAGGGGATCGCCATGAACCCCCAGGGCATTGGAGTCATCAGAAATGAATCAGTTGCCAAGAGTCCTAATTTTGACCAAGTGACCACAGAGTGAGAAAAACGGTCATAAGTCACTTTTTTTTTAGTGCCGTTGTCACTAAACGAATGATTGCAAGTCCAGGATTACCTGTAATATCACCCTTAGCATCACATAAACCTTTAATATTGGCTGAATGACAAAACTATTATCTGCTTCCCAAATTCAGGCAGGGCTTTTTTATTGGCCTGGAAGAAAATGGTTCTTTCCCGATTTCTAAAACTGTGTTGTAATGAAAACAAAACGGTCTGTACCATTTTAAGGCCCACGAAGCGGATTGTCTTTTCCTCAACGCAACAGCAAAATCCTCTTCGTTGAAATTCTTGCTGGGGGAAAACAAACAAACAAACAAAATGTTTCATCAACTTGTCTATTTGTAGCCTGTCCAAATGAATAACAAATCTACTGGAGCTGTCTCGCATCACACTTGCGTCAGAAGCATTAAGGAACTTCTGGGTTACACGGATTAGCCGGTGACATCACTGTTGCTTGGCGGGTACCCAGTTGGGGGCTCCTTTTATGTCTCTGGTAGGAGCTGGAGTGAAGGATGGGAACTCACCGAGTCCCATGGCAGCACTCGGGTCTTAAACACAGGCTTGTTAACCTCCAAGCCAGTGTCCTCATCACACAAGCCAGTGTCCTCAGGAGTTGTCTAATTCTACAGTCAGGAATGTTAACCAAACAGCCAAATTTAGCTTACATTTGGTGTTTCCACCTGATTAGATTATGCTCAAACTTTCAGTGGTACAAAAACTCGCTTTGTTTTGTAGTATAGTTGAAATAGTGATTAACTTTTGATTTAAAAAATTGGCACTTTTTCCCCAGCAAATGATGGAAATGTCATTTTTAATCAACTCCCTCATTGAAGGAATTACTTTTCGGTTAAATAGTTATGTATATACCTTTGTAGTCCTCTCATTAAAGAGGGTGGGCTGGATTCCTCTAGTCCTAATTTGCTTCCTAGGAACTCCACTACAGCAGGATTGGCAAAGCCCAAAGAATTATGCAAAACGTTTTCATACGTTTCAAAACTACTGGCTACGTCAATGGCCCTCCTGAAAAACAAACAGACAATCGTGAATGGAGATAAAACAATATTTTCTCTGTTCCATCTTGCATGACCAACTTAAGAAGAAGCACTACGAAAAGATTTGTAACAATGTCCACCCCTCTTTAGATCGAGGAGGGGAGGGGGGGAGTCCCAAACTCTTCCGCTCACTGACCCGCTTCAGGAAATTTTGCGATGTTCCTTCAACGTACCAAACATTTACCCTGTTTCCCTGAAAATAAGACCTCCGTGGATAATAAGCCCAATCAGGCTTTTGAGCGCATGCGCTAAAATGAGCCGTCCCCTGAAAATAAGCCCTCCTCAAAACACAACAGCAGCCATGAGGTGACCACGTTCTCCGCCTCCTGCGCCTCAAAAATAATAAGACCTCCCTGAAAATAAGGCCAAGCGCGCATTTCGGGGGTCAAAAGAAAATAAGACCCTGTCTTATTTTCAGGGAAACACGGTATTATATGAAAATTGTCAGCTATCGAAACGACATGAGCTGAAGCCATAAAATGTTTCTTGCTTCGTTTCTCAGTTGCCATAAAAGTTTCATGTTTCGTTTCTCAGTTGCCATAAAAGTTTCGTGTTTCGTTTCTCAGTTGCTGTGCTTGGGTGGGAAGGGAGGAGATTTGTGGAATGTAGAATGTTTCCTTTCAGAGTTTCAGACACAAGACTGATAAGGCTCCTGAGAGCTGAAGCTGACCCAGCAATGGCAGGAGGGGAGTACTGAGAGGCTCATGATCTGCTTGGTTGGCGAAGGTGATCTGGGACACAAGGGGGGAGGGGCGGCGGCCAGTATCTCTCTTTTAATTATGCCAAAGCATGGGGACTATTCAGAGTTGGCTTGACTTTTGAACCCAATAAAACAAGATCTTTGAAAAAGCCGGAAATCCTCAGAGTCTTGAGATAATTGGGAGTGTTACTCGGAACCACGACAAAAATACATTAATAAATGCTTCTTTAATAGTGCTACAAAATAATCATTGTCAACCTCTTGGATAATCCCATCGGTCCTTGTAGGTCGATATAGAGCACTTTGGGAATCTGTTGTGGCCTGTCGAATCAGATGAGGAGGTGGCATGGGGAGTCAGGGCCAGCATCAAGGCAACCTGAGAGCTCCGAGGGAGAAGAGGGAATGGAGCTGGCAGAGAGAGACAGAGAGACAGAGGCAGAGCCTGGGCCGTTTGTCAGCCCTCAGACGGAGAGTCAACAACTCCCAGGTCTGGAGGTGGCTGATGAGAACAGGAGGAACAACTGGGTCCAGTGCCTGACGCGTGGATGCACGAAAGGCAGAGGAGAGGAGAGCAGTGGAAATCTGTGGTCCGGCCCTTGGGACGGAAGAGCCACCACTAGCCACTAGCTAGAGCTCTGGAGATAAAAAACAGAGGCGGAGATGAATAAATGTGCAGACAACTATTCATCTCCCTGCCGGACAGACTTGTTAGCCTGCGGTGAGAGGGAAACTTTTTGCCAGGGCTGCTGGCACTCCCAATAAAGGAATCATTGATTTAACTACAAAGGGTTTGTCGTGTTTGGGTCAGAGCAGAAACCCTATTTTAAATATATTGTAGTGTCTCAAATCAACTACAGGTAGTCCTCAACTTACGAACTGAATCCAAAATTTCTGTTGCTAAGCGATACAGCTGTAAATTAAATCGTGATTTAAAGCAAGTTGATTTAAATCAAACCCACCCTGCTTCTGAATATAATCAAGGCAGTCAGGGCTGTGAAATTGCATCTCTTATTCTTGTCGATAAAAGTACTGCATTTTATATTTTTAAAAGCTCGATAGAGGTAGTCCTCGACTTACAACGGTCCATTTTAGTGACTGTTCAAAGTTACAACGGCACAGAAAAAGTGACTTATGACCGTTTTCCACACTTGTGACTCCTTGCAGCATCTCCATGGTCATGTGATCAAAATTCAGATGCTTGGCAACTGACTCATATTGATGACGGCTGCAGTGGTCCGGGGTCATATGATCACGTTTTGCGACCTTCTGACAAGGAAAACCAGACTCACTTAATAACCGTGTTACTAACTTAACAGCTTACAGTGATCCACTTAAAAGTTTGGCAAGATAAAGCAAAATTCACTTAATAAATGTTTCGCTTAGCAACAGGAATTTGGGGCTCAGTTGTGGTCGTAAGTCAAGGACCATCTAGTACAGGGGTCAGCAACCTGCGGCTCTGGAGCCACATGCGGCTCTTTCACCCCTCCGCTGTGGCTCCCTATCACTCAAAATACGTGTCACAACAGCCAATGTGCGACACCTGCCAGCATGCAATTTATTGAGCTTTTCAAACCCCGGTAGGCCAACCATGGATAAATCCAAGAAAAGAAAAGTTTCAGAAGAAAACAGAATGTTTCATTCAATGACTTATGCTAGTTTTGTGGCCGCTCAAGAAATAGGGAGCCACAAAAACGGGAAGGTTTTTGTGGCTCCCGGTGTTTTCTTTTCTGTGGGAAACGTGTCCGAATGGCTCTTTGAGTGTTTAAGGTTGCCAACCCCTGCCCTAACTAATGGGTATTGTTGGGGAACAGGGGAAGCATTTATGCAACAGAACGGATCTTTCCTCATATAAAAGACTCGTTTGCGCTGCCATATGAAACTGTGCTGCCGTTTCTTTTACAATGTATTTTCAGACACGCATAACCACACACACAATATTGATATAATTGAATTAGTGGCAGGATGCAATTTAAGACGGTCACCAGGACTAGAAGTTTTGTCTTCTGAGCTTTCGGACTTGTGCTTGGAAAACTAAACCTCTGATGCTGGTGACCAACCCAGATTGGATCTTGCAAAATTATTCCTACCCTAAACACGTGCATTTTCCTTCATTCATGAACTAGAAACATTAAAGCTTTGTTAGTATGCATGGCTATTGCAAAAGCAATGTGCTGTCAAACCACAATCTTCACTCTTTTGTGACATGACACCCACATATGAAAGGGCAGAGTTTGTGTCACAAGACAACACAGTTTTTATCATTTTGATGAAAATATTGGTTATTTTAGAGCTGACACATACTATGGATGCCTCTGATAGTAGGTCTAAATTGGATTTTTAAAGAAGTAGTACTGGGGGGTGGGGGTGTTGTCCAAGAATGCCAGTCTGTCTGTCTTTCCAGTGTGGTAACTGTGATACCATAACTGTATTGGCCGTATCATTTTCCTTGGATTCTTTTGTGATCAGACAGAGATGTGAAACTTTCTACTTTTTTTAAATAACTAGAATAGGAATTGCTGGTTTAGTTCTTTAATTCAGTAATTTCATGTAGATTCTTTTTGGCAAAATGTGGAATCCCTAAAGGAGTCAATGCAATCAGTTTTGAATTAAACATATTCTTGGTTCAGGTCTATCTTTGATTTCTACAGGTCCTGTGAATTCAGTGTTTATGATTTATCGGTATGGTTTGCTCAATATTGGTGGGGTGTTTTTTTTTGAAGCTTTACAATTTTCCTAGAAGTTCTTATGGATTGCATTTATTTTATATTATTTGATATCCATATCTTGTGGTAGTGTGATTTTTAGGATGTAAATTTGTCTCTGGCTCAGAAATTTGTTTGAAATAGAACATTCCCATCTACTCTAAACATTTGCTTTCTATTTTAGCTTTTGAATTTTCTCCATTCTTAAATATTCACATGAGTTAACTCTTCAATTTCATCTCACACTCTAAAGAGCCTAATTTCACTGCATTTCCAAACTATTTCTTGTCTTAATCTGACATTACGCTTTCTACTACAATTTAGTAGGTACAAATTACAATATTTAAACTTCTTGCACAACCGTGCTGTAAGATATTCTTTCTATACAGGCAAGCAACAGTATTTATAATGTATTCAATTTATATCTTGGCTTTCTGTTCTACAATCGTTTAGGTTACCTAGCAGCAATTAAAAATACAAATGATAAAGCATCTGAATAAAAGCAATTTAAACCAAGAAAAATAAAATATAATTAGTATAAATAACATCGAAATAAAGGCAGCTAACAATGAAAAGATGCTCTCTGAGCTTGGTTGTTTTCTTGCAGACATTTCATTACCAAACTAGGTAACATTATCAGTGCTACCATAATGTTACCTAGTTTGGATAATGAAATGTCTGTGAGAAAACAACCAAGCTCAGAGAGTGTCAAGGACCCCCCATTTTAATCTTGAGCTACAAATATTCTCCTTTAAAAGATTTTAACAGAGATGGAGGTCTTTAAAATGGCATCTGTTTGACATAAATGAGAAAGTTCATAGTAGGAATGGCATTAGTGTCAGACTATGAGGGCTTAGCAGACAAAAGCATTTAAAGTCAAAGTAGCATGTGTTGGATGTTAGGGGAAGCCTTGATTTTGATTTCAATGATGCTTCTCATGGACATTTTAATGAGTTGCGTGTTTTTATTGGATTGCTGTAAATTCCTGTAAGTCTTTATTTTGGTGGCCCACAACTGGAAGGAATGAGTGGAGGGATTGATACATACATACATCAATGTATCCTCTTCTTTGGACAAGTTGGCAATCCCAAGGGCACAGCCTTTCAGTCCTGAGTATAATTCTTTCCTCAGAGAAGATTATTCAACTCCGGCTTAATTTTAGAAAGTTGACAATGACTCTTTATTTCAGCGGATGCTCGCAGACAGTTGCTTCACAGAGTTGCCATTATCGCGTGGTAAGTTTTTAAAAGTACAGCTGCGTGTTTTTTATCCATTGCCTGGATACAAAAGGGTACGATGAATATGCTATGAAATTAGTAGTTGTGTGACCATAAAAATGGACCTAGATTTTCCTCCCACTGCTCCTCTGCTTTTCCTCCCCCAAACTCCCCGACTAAGATCTGACCTTCCGCAGACTGTGTCCTCAGCACCGATCACCGCAAAGAAATATAATCTTGTCCAATCCATATAGTATGGATCTCTTGTAGGTTACCACATAAGCATTGTTGCTAGCAGAGTTTCATTCATGTCGCAGTTGAATCCTGTTATGAGGTAGCTGACTACTACAAGGAGTAGTGCTCACAGTTAGAAAAAGTTGTAAACAACCCCAATTTTCTTAATGCCAGAAAATAAAATAGTTCTCTTTACTATCTTTATATCATTACATCTCTTCTTCTGATCCATTTTTTTAATCCTCTCACCCATTTGTCAGTTTGCCTTTTAATCTATTGATATTCTGTGCTGCTCAGCTACTACTGGGACATTTCTAGGAATTCAGCTCTTTGTATTAAAAAAAAACCCACACTACTCTATACCCATGTAAATTGCAGGATTACCCTAAGCCTCCAGATAAGTTGCCCTTGGGCAAGGATGAGGTTGTTTTTTTAAAATCTTAGATGCAGAATGTCTGGGAGTCATAGAAGTGGATGTTCAAAGCATCTAGAAGGACATAGGAACCATTCAGTTTTAGGATGGACATTGTACAAAACCAGTGGGAACTGGGCAACTTTAATAAACATAAACAAAACAACAAATAACAACAAACACATCTAAGTGGGGGTAGGCATCCATAACAAAGTACTTTTCCTGTCTCTAATCAAGCATATCAACTTGTTGACCAACCATATCACTTTTGTATCTTAATTTTTTTATATTAGTGATGGACACGTCTTCTGAGCGATCCTTCACATTAAAAAACAAAAACATCACAGCCTCTCACGGGCATTTTAAAGTATTAGAGAGAAAGGACAAACGGGGGGAATAGAAGACCCTTTGTTTCTTTTGGGAAATCTTCATCTTCAAGCACAACTTAACCACCAAAATATTAGAATGGGTACACAAAACACCATTGTCTCTAAAACTAATTAGTGTTCTGCTGTCTAATGCCAAAGCCTACATGATGTCTTGACCTTTTTGCATTATTGTATCTAAGGTTGTGCCATAAAACAGAGGGAAGCGCAAAGTGCCTCCAGTGAGGCTCAGAGGTTTACACTTTTAAGTAGTTCAAGTGAGAGGGACAATGTGGGCAGTGTATCAACCTCCTTTAAAGATGCTCTTGATTAATCGTGGCTACAAGGAAAATAATGTCACAACAAAGCTTCCCAGGGATCCCTCGTTGGAATTGCTCACTTTTTCAGATCCATGCCAATGTGAACATGTCATATAACTTTATCTTTGAAAAAAAAAATACTTTGAAAATCGTGGTCTTGTTACACAAGCTGGAATCTTAACCCAAAATTCACATTCATGTATGAACACAGACATTTCTTTTCTTTTTGCTAAACGGATCCAGCAGCTGTGCCGAAGAGCAGAAAATGTCTAAAATAAAATAAGTAACGAAGTAATGCAGCTGGTTTCAAAATTGCTATTGAAATACAGGCAGCCAAATCTTCTGACCAGCATTAGTAGGCTAAAGAAGTGCTGGTAATTTATGTCTTAGCCGCGTTCGGCAAACAAAGAGATTCATTTATTTGTTTAAATTGATATGCCACCCATCTTGCCATCAAGCCACCCTGGATGGCTTACAGCATCATAAAAACAAATGCAAATATTAAAACATCAATATTAAAATAATTAAGACATCCACATATTGTAATAAATGAGAAAGTTCCTTAGTAAAAATAGGTTTCTTAGAAACAAGCTAAATACACTAAATCCAACAATGTTTGCATCAGTTCAGTGGTTGGGTGTAATTCTTATGCTGAGTCATGGTTTGTGGAGTTTGCTGACTAAGCCCTAAGTGGCTGGATTCACAGAAGAGGCTACCTATACCTAAGGATAATAATTCAACACCACTGTATGTTAAATCCCATTCTGTATGATAAGCAGGGAGATAAAATCTGTCTATGGTTATCATAATTTCTACACAGTGGATCACAAATTTTCACGTTCACCGCATTAGATGCATTGACTCTAACCAAAAAAAAAAAGCGATGCAATACTATTTCTGCTTTTTAAGACACACTAAGACACACTTTTACTCTTTACCAGTAGTTGCAGAACTGTCAATCATTATGCTCATGGTTTGTACAGCTTTTCCTTGTTTCAGCATTTGGAGTCATTGTAATCCCTGGCTTTGGAAGTTAAAACCTAGTGATAGTTTTATTGACTTTCTAATGCAAATCTCAGCTTTCTCTCAGTCAGAATTAACCTCTCAGGTCAGAAAGGCTGAGACCGACCTAAGCAAGAAGATAATATTTGCAATTATGTAATTCAGCAGGATCAAAATTAAATATTTGCTAATTATGAAGAGTGGGCTAGTCATGTCCAACCCCACCTCCTTTTTCAGTGGTGTTGTCAGGAGAGTTAAGCCAGGTTCTTTTTTTTTGCAGTTAGTTTTAAGACCATTAAATTATCCCAATTTGCAATATATTTGTAGAAGATTGCAGCCCATCTAAATTGACCCTGAAGGAAGACTTACTTCATTAATAGGCTGTCTTGTGCTAATGCATAAAGCTAGAAAAATATATCTATTAAATGCTTAATGTCCAAATGATGTTTCTGGCTTTTTTCTTAATTACAAAGCAAAATGAGCCTGAAGTACAGTATGTTTAACAAAAAAATAATCAATTTAATCAATCTTTAAAGAGAAAAAAAAAAGGAGTGTTCAAATTACGAATATACTTGACTTTCGGTTTTATTGCACTGGATAGAATTGTAATAAAAAGATGCCAGTTTTTTTTCTTAAATTAATATTCCATGTAGTCATTTACTAATATTTCCCAGTCTTCCATCATCCAAAATTCAGGAATATTATGCTTTAATACCTAGATAAGAACTTTCTATTAAATCTGGCATCTGATAGCCAAATACATAAATAGATAAAGCCTCTCTCTGTGTCCTTCAGTTTTGTTTTTGTAGAATGTTTAAAAAAATAAAATGGACTAAGGTTGAAAGCTGAAGAAGCTTTTTTGGATGAGAAGCGAATTGTCTTCAAAGAAAAAGCAGAAAGTCCAGTTGTCTCTTGAAAAAGCACCTTTGGGACAACCATGACCTGGATGACTGAGAATCTCCATAGACATTTAATACAATCTATTCTATAGAAGTACAGAGATTGTCTTGTCATCATTTTAAAAGGGCTCAACACTTCTACAGTGCTGCATTCAACAGGACATACAAAATAGGCAGGTGCCAATGGAGAGAATTATAGATTAATCTTTTCTATGTTAAGGGAGAGGGAGCTCAGAGTCCTCCAAATTCTATTTTTATATTCATATTGTACTAAAACTTTTCACATATTTTTTTTTAATTTGCATTCAGGTTTTTTTCTCCTGTCATACTAATGAGCCACCTCAGCACACTTTGTATGTATGAAACTTGTATATTTTTATTTTATTGCCCCCTTCTCTGTACCATTAACTTGCATGCCTAATATCATGCTATATATTTATCAATGGTATTTAAACAGGCTACTGTTAAGCAGGTAGGTTGATTACGCTAATAAAAATTGATAAGTAGGCAGGTAATCCTTCCCAATTTATTGTCATGGCAACAGACAGTACATGTAGCTTGTTGCTGAAGAACAGAATGCTAATAATCAAATGCATCTGATCCAAATGAATCTATAACACAGCTTGCTAATACAGTATCTTGATTGTATGTATTACTGAAAAGTCATTCTCATTAATTCCATCTCTAAATTACTTGGTAGATTTGTTCTGAAGAAAAGCAAAATTGGGGGGGGGAGAGTACCATGGATCTATCATCAAACACTATTCATTAAAGCACTAAATTTTAAGTAGGGCTTCTAGTTTAATCCTCTAAGCTCAGTTTTTATTTCAGGATGTTACTTTCATAGGGATGAAATTCAATCTTGCACAGTCATTGCAACATGACACAAAGAAACACAGAAAATGCACTTCAATTAAGTAATAATCATTTGGCAAAAATGGCCATTACTTGCAGTAATGCTTGGTTTGTTAGCTAATGGCCCAAGGCAAAGCTGAGAGCAGTTAAGGTTCGAGCAAGCTGCTTGTGAATTGGGGCAGTCAGAGATTTAAAGAGATTTGCAGAAGGGGAGAGCTGTTATATGCTAAAGCTAATGGTTTTTATTTGGGTTTCTTTTTTTTTAAAGAGAATGATTATATCAGACAACTTGACTGAAAACATCAGCTGTTCTTGGGGAAAAAGACAATTGATGTTCTGCTGAAAACACTAAAGAATATGGTGTGTTAAATAAATAGCTCTAGGCAGAGTCCCCTCCCCTTTATACATCTTTCAACTCTGTAGCAAAAAATAACACGGACAGTAGTAAATCTTTGAATAAACATGAGTCACTTATGTGATAAGAAAACAATCCCACCCAAAATTGTAAATATCAAAACATGAAGTCATTGCAACGAAATAATGCCGTCACCATACCTGATCATCTCTCTTTTATTTTTAACATGCTAGTTAGTCAACAAATTGCAATATTTATTTTCTTTCATCTTTCTTTCATCATTTGGTTTTAGAACTGGAGCAGTATTGCTGTTAGAACACACTGTAGGGTATGATGGTTGAACAGGACAAAGTGTTCTTTTGTGCAGTCTAGGAGAAATCAGACACAGTTAATTGAAAGGAATAAAATAATATAATCTGAATTTCCATTAGATTGGTAGTCCCCAGTGTTTGATCATCAGTGGGATGTTGCTTTGAAATAGAAGTCTGTTTTCTTAGCTATCAAAAGAAGTAACTTCCACCTTAAAAAGAGGAAGATTAATTCTATCCTTCTTGTAATCCATCTTCTACTACACAAACACACTGTCCATATATTTCACAACTTGGAGAAGAGACATGAATGTATGAAGTTATATATAATGTATGGATTGTGTGTGCATGTGTAAGTGTTTATATGTGGTGTGTATATATGTATATGTAATCATATGGCTATTACTACATTTGCATCGGGAGTACTGAAGAACATCTGGGTTGAAAGGATTAACCAGTGACATCACAGTTGCCCCAGTTGGGAGCTCCTTTCATGTCTCCATTAACTTGCCCACTGAAGTAGTACCCATCTATCTACTTGAGGTCACTTGCTTTCAAACTGCTGGGTCAGCAGTATCCAGGTCTTGAACACGGACCTGCCAATCATCAGCCCAGTGTCCTAACCATCTGAGCCACCGTACTCCTTATTATTTATTATTATTTCTTTAGTTCATCAAGCATGTATTAGATAACAGATATAAGTATAAGCATGATTATGAATACATGAAATGGATACATGAACACACACACACAGGATAAATACATTCCATATGAGAGAATGAGCCTTGCCAATAAGGAAACATTCTATTTTAAATATGTGGGATGTTTTTCATAGCCATAAAATGAGAGCTTGTTGAAAGCAGCTCAGAATAGATCAGAAATTATTTTCATGACTCTATAACTCTCTCCTGCAAGTCTCTAGTATGCCAAGAAATCTCCTACAATAGGAGGAGATTTTTGGTATCACAACCCTATCTGACAAATTATATTCCAGTTATGTAGGTTACTGTTCTTAGCTAGTGCTTGAATTGTTCCTTATATTTATCTGGTTTTTCCACAGGTGATTTTTCCAAAAGGCAACTCAATTTTCTTGGGTTTTTTCTTTGAAAATGTTTCACTTCTCATCCAAGAAGCTTCTTCAGTTCTCAGAGTCCAGTTACTTATTGGAAAATGCACCTTTAGGACAGCCAGGATCTGGATGATTGAGAATCTCCATAGACACATATGTGCTTTGCATCTTTGACCCCTTTTTCAAAGCAGTGGTCCTCTCTGTCCAAGCTTCTTGGATGAGAAGTGTCTTCAAAGAAAACCAGAAAGTCCAGTTGTCTCTTGAAAAAGCACCTTTGCGACAACCAAACAATACTTTTGTCTGATTCAACCATACCAATATCATTCTTGCATCTGACCCACAAATGGACATCTATATGGAAAAAAAACATCAAATCAAAATTACAAGTAATGGTAACTAGTCATAAAACCAAGTAAATTGTATGTTCCTTAAATGTATGTTCTCTTTTCTAATGCTTATCATATTTTTAAAAAGTGTTTCACATAATGAGCGTTAAGTTTATCATGATCCTTTATATCTATCTGAAT
The DNA here is from genome assembly GCA_032467955.1 of Pseudoxenodon macrops. Taxonomy (NCBI): domain Eukaryota; kingdom Metazoa; phylum Chordata; class Lepidosauria; order Squamata; family Pseudoxenodontidae; genus Pseudoxenodon; species Pseudoxenodon macrops. The sequence goes on from JANHFT010002090.1 coordinate 64,230, forward strand.
GTCTGTTTCACAGTCCTAATTACTTAAACTCAAGTTTCCCAAAGCTGGTACCCTCCAGATGGTTGGGACTAGAATTCTTAGCCAGTATTTAATCTTTGTGAACTGCTATATAAATTGGCCGGATGGTCTTCTTTTAGACTAATTAACCATCTTGTGAAACTCAGGATTTGGTATTTTCAGAATTTTTGGGTGCTAGGGTTTTATTTGTTGTTGTTTTTTTGGTTCAGGAAACTTCTCAAATATTTTTTAAAAAAGTATTAGTGTCTAAAGATACACCCAAAAAAGATGGATGTAAAAATGAAAACTACCATTAGCATTATACTTTAAAGAAAGTTGCATTCAAACTTCTGCCATTCAGAGAGAAGAATGTTCCAACACTAGAGGTTTTTAAGAAGAGATTGGACAACCATTTGTCTGAAATGGTATAGGGAAGGGTGATCAAGCTTGCAGCCCGCAAGCCAGATGCGTCACATGCCAGCCACACCCACACACAGTTTAGCAAAGGGGGGAAAAGTCACGATGCACCCTTATTATAGGGTTTCCTGCCTGAGCAGGGAGTTGGACTAGAAGAGGTCCCTTCCAACTCTGTTATTCTGTTCTATTCTAATGGAAAAAATAGGCTTACACTAATCAGCATATCCCTAGCATTGAGCCAGGATACACTGACAAGAGACAAAAGTATTATCAATGGAAGAATGCATGTAATTTCTTCAAATTACAGTATTTCCAGAGATAGGGAGATAATATAGAAGAGGGAGGATCAGTCATCAACTGTTTCCTTCACCCAAGGTGTTCTCCATTTAGTGAATTTCATGTATTTATCACATATTTCCATTTTTAACCATTATAATAATATTTCAGCTCAATGTCATCTAGCTTATCTCTTATGAGAGCAGATTCAACTGAATGATTCAAGTTACTTTTAAATGCAGCTTTTAATGCATAAAAATCTTCAAAGATATCCAGTTTCCTGTATCTTGCTAAAATCCTAATTACATGTTATTTCAAGTGGCCTTTACACATTCCTTTCTCTTTTGTTTTGGACAACTTCAACAAATCAGAGTTATTTCTCTGCCATGTATGGGTATATAGTCTATTTACTTATACTTCTAGAAGATGGAGCAGTGACCCTTGTAGACAAAGAGGTGGAGACAGTGATTAGCAAGTACCAGAAAGCAAACACTAGACTATCTTAAGATGTAGAGAACCTGCTGAAGTGTGTGCTTCCCAAGTCTCTTGAGTATTCAGAGATGGGGGTTGAACACAAAAACAGCTTAAACACAAAAATAGCCCAAATCAAGAATGTTCAAGCTAAAAGGTTAGATTATCAAGGAGACGATTCTGGAGTAGCAGTTAAGAGCTTGTTCTCCTGGGCTCTCAGCAACAATCATTTTAAGCCTTCCAGCATCAGTTGTAAGCATATAAGCAGTGTCCATCTTATGAAGTCTTTGACTCCCTTTCTTCCTGAGGAATACTTCTCAACTGGAGGAACTTTCTCTCTTCTCTGCCTGAGCAATGAATTCAGTCTAGCCCAGGCATTGTAGAAGGATGGAGGCAGAGATGGGTTCCTGCCAATTCAGACTGGTTTGCTAGAACCAGTAGCGGGAATTTCTACCCGTTTGCCAAACTGGCAGTGACGGCCAGCTGGACACACCCACAAACCGGTCCTCCAGCCGAAAATCGGTCGTCCAGCCGAAAATCAGACGAAAAACAACCCTCTGTGCATCTGCAAAGCCTTCTGTGCATGGGGTTTTCACCCGGAACTGATGCGCACACACACATGTACACTTCTGGCGCACTTCTAAACTGGTAGGGAAGGTAAGTAGAACCCACTCCTGGAGGGAGGCATATTGCAGCAGTTGCTTTCTCATAAGTTTCTCTTTGTTGTCCCTCTGGCATTTGCAGTCTTCCTCAACCTTCTTCTCCAACCTTGACATTTGCTTCTTTATCACAGCAGCCTTTATGTCAGAAAGCATGGAGTGTATAAACATTCATTTATATTCTGCTGCTGTGGATTACTCGGAAGGAGGTTTATGTTTTCACCCCAGAAGAACAGCTAGAACAAGACAACAATGCACTTAATAAAGAGGAAGAAGGATCAGTATTTAAAGAATGCTGAAGATAGAAAAGGAGGAAAAGGTTTATGAAGTGTTATTCCAGATATATCATTATATAACCTGAATTCTCTAAATTGTATTAGTAACCTATATTCAATAGGTCAAAGACAACAGACTTATACAGTCTGACTTTAATATGAAAAGAAAATGGGAGATTTTGTACAACTATTTATCGTCAAGAACTTCATCCCCCTAATTTCCATTGTAAAGCCAATAGATTTTTTTAACATTAGTTTAATTAGATAGGAACATTAGGGAATTTGATCACTGAGATAATATCAAGTATACTTATTAGAGCAGCCTAGGGTCTAAATATGTGCCATCAAAGGCAAAAGCACCTATGGGTGTTTAAAGTTTCTAGATACCAATGATTTAATATATGCAAAATGCTTTCTTGATGGAAAGGGCTGCCTGCATGTTAAACATTATTAGTGTCATGTGTACTCTATGCTGTCTCAATTGGTTCTGATCGTGTCTAATCAGGATTTTTCAAATAATTCCTCTCTGTGTCTGGAAGAAAATTAAATAAGAATGTCTTGTGTACCTTTAAAATGAGAGTTTGTTAACTAGGAAAGGCAAAGTGATAATGGAAGGACATGGAGAGAGAGGGGAAAAAGTGGACAACAAATACTTGAAACTGTAGCACAAGAAAAGAGTGAGAAACCATTGAAATAAAGATGTAAAGGGCATATAATCAGAACAGTGTTTCTCAGTGTCGGACTCAATGTTTCAGATGTGTGGACTTCCAGAATTTTTGGAGTTGAAGTTCAGACATCTCAAATATTGCTAAGTTTGAGAAACATTAATCTGTACCAGCATAGTCCATACCTCAAAAGAATCAGTCTAATAGAACAAAAGACCTTACCTTGACTTGATTTTTCTGTAAATAACCTATCGGGGTATTTAGTGTATATTTTGAGACTTGAACAAGGTTAGCACACTGTTACTACCTGAAACCCACACAAATGGAAACCAAGGACCTCAGAAGAAAGCTAAAGTATATAATGGCACAAATCTAAGGAGAGTTCCAATCAGCTGCCCATCTAGTCTAGTGTGTTGTTTCAAGATGGGTATATTTCTACAGGGACAGAGTGCAGAGACAAGTCCAGCTGCAAGAATTTTGGGTGTGTTGCATAAAGATTCTTCAGGAACAATAGAGTTCCTGTTACAGTTATATGTCTGATGTTCCTAGGCCAGACTTAATTCCTTCAAAGATATTTTATATTGAACAACAACTTTTTTTTTTAAGTTCTCTCTTTTTTTCAGTTTAACATTTTTATTGAATTATAAAATATTATAAAATACAAAAGTAAATAGAAAAGCAATGGGGAGGAAAAGGGGGAAGGATAGGGAGAAAAAGAAATATTGACTTCCGACTCTCTCTGTTGCAGTAAAATAAGGCATTGACATCAGATCACAACTTTTTGCTTTTTCATAATAATATGAACCAGCCATTTCTGTAAAGATCTTTCAATCTACTCAGTAAAACCCAAAATCAAAGTTTCATTCTTTTCCTCTTCAAGCACGAAGTTCAGAAAATGTTCTCCAGAATGACATCCAATGGCAATATGTAGCATAGTATAATTCTGCCTAATATAAAGAGGTACTTTTTTATTGTGCTAAACCTCTTCACATTTCATTTTAATAGATGCCCAAGTTTCAGCAATTTAAGAAAAAGAGAAAATCTTAGTTCTAACCATTTTTTAAATATGATTTATGATTGTATACAGTATATACTGTACATCTTCCTTATCTGTCTGTGCTCCAAATAAAAAAGAAATATTAGGTGATGTAATCTGACAGCTGCGTTGCCACCAACATTCCTTTGGGGGACACAAAAGAATGAGTAGGTAACTACAACATTTTCATCATTTGGGGGATTTGATTATAAAACCATTCCTTACTCCTTGCATGGGCTAAATACACATTATCTCCTCTAAACCTGCCTCAAACCTGCCTTTCAAATAGGTCCTAATTCCATCTCTTTTCAACATGCCCCTAATATAATGTACAAGTCTGGTTCAACTTTCACAGTAATGGAAATAATAAAAATGGTGGAGTCCTGCCTTAAACTTTCTTTGAAGAAGTGCTGCTTATTTTCTAAATTTTTTGCTTGCTCTTTCCCCCCAGCAGTCTGGCATTTCTTTTTCTTTTCTTTTTTCTTTTCTTTTCTTTTCTTTCTTTCTTTCTTTCTTTCTTTCTTTCTTTCTTTCTTTCTTTCTTTCTTTCTTTTTTCTGCATGAGATAAATGGGGGGGAGGGGTTTGCCTGAAAATTGTAATG
>JANHFT010002090.1:68926-78926 GCA_032467955.1 Pseudoxenodon macrops
TGGCCAGGTTTGGGTGGGGGGGTGGCCAGGGGAGGGAGGTGAGTTCCACCACCTTTTCTCTGAGAAAAAAAGCCCTGCATATACCAGTATGCAAAATTTTCTAGATTGATTGGAAACTGTAAGGGATGGCTGAAGAGAATTTCATGTGATGCAAGGCAGGTATTGTAAGTGGCAAAAATGGTTTAATAAGTCTTAATTATATGTGTATAAAAGAAGTCATAACTGATTAAATTTTGTTTGTCTTCCTAATATCTCTAGGCTGTCTTTAAACATAGGACATTCCCAACTATTGAACATGATTGACATCTTTGTTATAAAGCACATGATGAACCACTGGCTTGAATGGTACAGCTTTAAAGTCAAACAATCCTTCTATTTGAATTTATTACTTGACTCTATTCCCAAAACAAGGAGAATGTCTGATTTTTATTCCCATAACTTGCGAATAAACTTTCTCTTTCCATTTAACACATATGACAGGGTGCCCTGATTCTCTAGCACACATTTATGAATAAACGGCACATTATTTTCACCTGAAATTTTCTTATCTCAACATCTTTCTCTTGAATATTGTACTTCAAATGCTGTGAACTTCCATGTTGCCTAGAAGGTAACACTTGCCTTAATCAAGAAACCCTAAATAAAATAATTGGTGTGTATGCATGCATGTGTTAAGGAATAAAGTTGGAAGTGAAGTAAGCAGGGGAGCATTTTGAAAAGAAATTGTACCCAAGGAAGAAAAAGTACCAACTCCACATCTATTTTTAAACATCAATGATCACCTAAGCATGCAAAGAGCCTTCAGAATTAGGACACTACAGTAATAGAATAGTTGTTGAGTTAAAATTATTTCCTATATTAATTTGAGATCACCCCTCCCAAAGCTGTTAATTAATACTTCTTTAGGAGATCCAAAGCTCCTAAATGGACATGATTTCTCTGAATCTAAACTTTCTCCAGCCTCTGTGATATGCAGTTGGTGTTGGGATCAGACTTTCTTGTTGCTACAAAAAGAAAAAGAAAAAGGAAAAAAATAGTTTTGGGAAACCGGTCCATAAACACCCACATATCTGATCTTAAATATAATCTGCAATCCCAACATGGTGGAATATTTTAAATTCTAATGAATCAAACAGTTTTGAGCCCTGGTTTATTTTAAGTAAAGTTATCTAAAATGGTTTATCAGGACAGGAAATCCAAGCACCTCCTTTTAATTTTACCTTTGTTTATCAACGTGTCTAATTGTGATTAGAGATGTAAATCCAATGTATTTTATTATCTGAATTACATATTATGGTCCATCATGGGCTTTGTTTGGTTGTGTATTTATTTTGTCTTTTTTCTTCACGTTTCTTTTTTTTAAAATATGTCTAAAAAAGCAGCATTCATTTTTGTTTCCAATTTTTCCTTGTATGAAGGAGTGTATATAGCAATAGCAGTAGCACGTAGACTTATATACTGCTTTACATTGCTTTTACAGCCATCTCTAAGTGATTTATAGAGTTAGCATATTGCCCCAAACAACCTGGTTCCTCATTTTACCCACCCTGGAAGGATGGAAGGCTGAGTCAACCTTGAGCCTGGTGATATTCGATCTGCCAAACTGCTGGCAGACGGTGATAAGCAGAAGTAGCCTGCAGTATTGTACTCTAACCACTGAGCCACCATGGCTCATATACAATATAGGGCAGGGTTCAGCAACCTGTGGCTCTGGAGCTGCATGTGGCTCTTTCATTCCTCTGCAGCGGCTACCTGTCGCAGGTCAGCTCCACAATTGATAGAGCTTTAGGTTAGGATAGGTAGAGGAAAAAGGATGCCATGCTAGGAGGGGACTCTATGGTGGTGGAACCAGATTTCCAGTCAGCAGAGAAAAAAGGATGCTGCACTAGGAGGAAACTCTATGGTGGGGGAACTGGTCTTCCGGTTGGCTTCAGAATTGAACAGGGGCTGTCCGATTAGACCTTTGTGGCTCTTTGAGTGTTTAATGTTGCCGACCTCTGGTATAGAGCTTTTTAAAAAATTATTGAAGGAATTTTTCTACTTTATGCAGATTTCTTTGAAGAGGTGCTTTGTTCTGTAAATGTCCCCAATATAATTTCTTTTTTTAAAAAAATAGCCACTGTTTTTTTAGATGTGCTTTTCCTAAATATTTTAATGGGATTTTGAACAGAGAAACACTGATGCCAACAGACTCCATTCAGTATGGCTAACCTGTGCTATAGAACAATCTGTTTGGGTAACTGATTTATTTTATACCTCTAATTACATTCCTAATTAAGATTGATTCATTTCAAAAGCCAGATTATTACTTATGAATATATCTATAATGCAAGAATGTGCTTAGCAGAGGCTATAATGCTGAGTCCTATAGAATGATCTATAAAAAGTCAAAATGACTATTTGTTCTCAACTTGCAATCAATATCTGCTGGTTCAGAAATATAGGAGGAAAAGAAAAGTATCATGTTCTATTTCTGATATCTCTCAAATCAATCCTCTACCAGGCTTGCTTGCAAAAGCATTTCTTTTCTGCAATAAAAACTTCCACTTTCCAACTAATGTAGTCTCCAGACATTATGATTCAAGACACTGGGAATCCATTTCACTTACCATTTCACTTACCATTTCACTTACAAGAAATGTAAGCACATGTGTCTCCATGTGTAATTGTATACACACACAACATATATGGAGATACAGTAGGACTTGTGATTGGTCACATTTCTGAAATTAATTGCTGAGAAAATGAACTGAGTTCATAGGAACACTCATATTGAACCTCAAGGCTACCACCATCTCTGATAGGCAAAGAGGCTAATGAAGTTAGACAGATGATTGGCCAACTGCTCATGGCAATCTTAGAGAGCTTCTGAGGTTGCAACAATGATATTGCTTACAAAGAATTCCAGAAATACCAGAATACTGTGTGTTTCTAAAGCACTTTGGAATCATCTAATCAAACTTCTTGCTTCAAAAAAGGTTCTGAGTTTTATTCAGAAATCTATTTTAAAAGATCTGATTCACTCAGTGCTACATCTAATGGAATCACACATTCCGTGTTCCATATCAACTAATGTGCAATGCAGTATTTTTTCCACATATGGTGATTTTTGGAGGGAGAGACTCACTGGGTTCATTGATCTCAAATGTCTTATCATAATTAGTTCATGATCAAGTAATTCTTGTCCACTTACATTTTCCTGAGCAATTTAAAATGCTTCTTAGCCCAGTGGCGGAGAAATGAAAATGAGAAAGGGCTAGAGGCTGGTTTTTCCTTTGCAGAACATTTTTTTTGTTCTTTTTGGGAGGAGGTGAGTCCGGGTTGAGTCTCACAGACGTTAAGGATAATACAAGGATGTACTAAACTTGCAAGCAAGGCAAAATCTTTGGTTATTTCCCTATTAGGACTTAATGTCTTCTTGAGTGGCCTAAACATGATTTTGCCAAAATAATAGTAATGTAGACAGTCATTTTAGAAATAGAGATAGAACTTAGATTTACATACCACTCCACAATGATTTACAGTACTGTCTGAGCAATTTCTAATGTCAGCACATTGCCCCCAATAATCTGGGTCCTCACTTTACCTTCCTCAGGAGGATGGAAGCCTGAGCCAACCTCAAACCCCATTAGCTTCAAACTCCAGACTGTAGATAGATTGAGCCTGCAATAATGCATTGTAACCACTGCACTACTACAGCTCCATTTCAGTGATGGTTGAGTGATGCTATAAAGTCACTAAATTTTGGAAAACCAAAAATGCTAAGCACAAAATGGGAATGATTGTGCCATATGCATTGTCAGGTCTTTAATAAACTCTTCTTCTTTTGTTATGTAATTTATACCACAGTCCTTGGATGTGTATCTCCTTTGAATATCATTGATTTACACACAGCCAGCCAGTTCTGAATTCAGATGTTTGAAATGTTTGGGATCAAATACAGGCAAATTTCCATAGCATCTGTAAATATTATTGTGTATGTTTGTTTGCTTTGAAATAGAAATTTCTTAAGACTGTTGATAGAAAAGAGGCAAATGCATCACATTGGGAACAATATGTTGCTCTTTCTTTGTAATAGACTTACTGTTTTGCTTCTTCTTTTGGCTGTTTATTTGAAGGATGAATAGGTCATTCCTAGCAGGAGAGCTCATCACATGGGCACAGATACAGAAGACAGATGAGTTAGTTCCACACTGACTACAAATTATGCATGCTGGATAAATTTATATTCACATTTGCATTTGACCTATGCTTCAACTTAAAACAAAACAAAACAGATTTAACAGATGAAAAAAATAAGCTGAATTTCAGACACTATTTGCAAGGGGAATTCAGCAGAAACATTATCTTTGCAAATAAGAAAATCTCATGGCTGATATTAAAAATAAAGAACTCTGTAATCCTGAATAAGTTTGCAGACATATAGTTGGAGATAACCTTCCATGAATGAAAGTTCTCCATTCTATTTCACAAAGGCAGATTTATTGCTTGGCAAAACTGGAGAGATGCCAGTCATGGATAATCCATATGGAAGGGGTGATACCACTCTGTGATCAGCATAGCCGTGACATATGATGTAAGAGATGTATGCAGGAAAGTGATCGTTATCAGGAGATTCTGGTTGTGGACTTTCCAGATAGCTACTATATTAGAAACTCAGTTACACCTATTTCTGTAAGATTTGCCCACACAGTTTTCCAATAAAAGAAATACTGAAGTTTATGATGAATTCTCAGGCTGAACTTACGGGGTCCAGCTTTGGATCTTAATGTTTAACATTTCTCAGTTTGGTGTATTCAGATGCCTGGATATGAAACTCTCATTATTTTCTAACCAGCACAGGGAACAGGGAACTCTTTTAGATGTTTTTAGATGGGCATCCTCGGAAGTGCATTGCATTGACATCTTTCTATTCATTTCAAATCTGTACTGCTCAACATACCCGCAGCGAGCCTTTTTTAAAGAAAGAGAATGTGTATCTTTTTCAGATCAAGAGTTTAGCTTCCTTGTCTGGTCTTCAATTCAGTCAACCACTTTATCTCCATTTATTTGGAAGCAGGTTTCAGGCACTTAACAGGCATGTGCAATCACTCTTTTGATTTTGTTTAATGTACGGTATCTAGTTTCATTTGGAGCATTGTAAAATAATCTGGTACCCATCGACCCAGGCCTGGCAGGGATTGTGCCCTTCCAAAATTCCAAAATTTTGGATTAGGTTGCTCATCCCTGATTTATCTGGCAATTTCGTAACCTCCCAGCAGTTAATAAAAGTTCTGAATATTCCAAAAGAGAAAAACCTCTATTGTTCATTCAAAATAACAATAGTAATTAGATAAATAAATGAATACATACATACATACATACATACATACATACATACATACATACATACATACATACATACAAAAATGCGTTCTCATTTCTTGGTTTTAGGGTTAACTGTGATAGTTAATTGATGGTTTTCCCTCTAGCAACCTAGCCTGTTTTTTTATACATTACCAGTCTTTTTCAATTCGTCTACATGGATGCAAAGTGGGAAAGTCACACAGCTTCTTCCAGGAACTGCAGCAAAATCTAAAAAAAGAAAGCTGCAGCAAGCAAGAATACAAGGAAGAATGCTGTGTTCGTATTTGTATTCTCTTTTCACTCTCTTAGGAAAGGAGTTGCTGTATGTGTGACCCAAAATGTCTCTGTTGAGTATTGCGGCTCAATTACCATAAAAGCATCACATTATTTTTAGTGCACTTGGATTTCAAAGCATACAAGATAATAGATACCACACCATTGGAAAAAAAAGATTATGAAAATAGGAGATATGTTAATAGCAGCAAAGACTGCTGGGGGATTTTAATTTGCATTTATTATCCAATTACAATTTGCTGCACATACAAATAACACCAGTGTGAAGGCCAGAAATTTTATGGGGAAAATGTGAAATGGAAATATGTGCATTTTTGAAGAAATTATGAAAACAGAACATTCAAAGTAGTTTGCTTGGTAATTTGGATGATTGTAGCTTAGACTACACTGATTCACACTCTTGAATAAATTCACACATCTAGAGCCTCACCTAATAAATGTCGGAGTTACATTTACAAGCCCCAATTGCCTGTTGTGGTAGCATATAATAAATTTTGATCCAGCACACGGGAAGACAAAGAACTCTTTTCCTAGTGATGGAAAATCCAATAGTTATTTAAGCACTTCTATTGCTGAAATAAATAACACTAAAAAAAAAGTAATAGAATCATAAAGTTGGAAGAGACCTCAGAGGTCATGCATTCTAACCCCCATTCATCTGAGACAGGATTTCATTCTGTGAGTGAAGCAGCCAGTCTTCATTTTGAACATCTGTTTCAAGATCAAATAAATTAATTTCAACCTGTCTGAAGGATTGCGTGCTGCAAGTTAGGGGAAGTGTGTTGACTTCAGTTCTGAGAGGGTGACTGACATGGCTTGTTAAAGGTCCTGGATTCTGAAAAACTCAGCAGACCACTTCTAGGCATCGACAGAATCCATAGTGAGGTCAGAATGATGTTACATCACAACACAGTTGTGTAATTTACATCAGGTGCAAAATGGGGGAAATATATACTATAATTCAAAAATGGAGATATTTTGGTGCAGTTAAGGCTAGAAACCAGAAAACCATCAGTTTTTGTCCTACCTCTGGTACCAAGCTAGCTGGATTATCTTTGGCCAGTCACTCTCTGTCAACCCTAAGAAGAAGCAATGGCAAGCACTTCATTGCTAAGAAAACTGCAGGGACTTGCCGTGGCAGTCACCAGGAGTCAACATTGACTCAAAGCTACACAAATGTTAATACTTTCAAACAAAATTTAAATCACTTCTATTTAAATGCTCCAACGCTGGAAGTTTAAAAGAAGAGAATGGACAACTATTTGCCTGAAATCATATAAGGTTTCCTGCCTGAGCAGGGATTAGAACACCTCTAAAGTCCATTCCAATTCTACTATTCTGTTATTCTGTTAAATCTGTCCCAAAGTACACATTAGAGGAATCAATCTTGTTCTTTGCTTCATAAAATAAATATATATTGAGAAATAGCCAGAAATAAACTTTCCATTTTTAGAATCAATCATTCATTTTGACTTTTTTTCAGAATGTTTATGAAAAAACTTTATATTTTGTTATGTATGCCCATAACTTCACCCACCATGTATATTTGTACATTATGGATATGTGCACATTCCCCTATTATATAAATTAAGTGTGGATCTTTTAATTGTAGAACTGCAGCACACATTTTGGAAAAGTGAAAATAATCAAGGATAATTGCTTATTTATTTATTTATTTATTTATTTATTTATTTATTTATTTATTTATTTATTTATTTATTTATTTGTTGTTGTTTTTTCTAATACAGTTTATACGCTGCTCCACTTACAGAAAATCTTAGTGGCTTACATTATTTCATGCAATTGGTTTTAAAGTGTAAAGGGGTCAATTTATATTAAAATACAAAAGAACAACTTTATATCTGTTCTCTCCCTCTCTTGCACAATAGATTAATAGTATCATTCTTTTTTAAGGGCTTTCTGAAGAACAGTGGGGTTGTAGACAGGCAGTTAACATTTATATTCATTTAAGGAATCTCATGTTAGTTTAGATCTCAGATCAAGAAATCATATCTGTTATTAGTAAAATATAATTGCTTTTGTGCTAGTTTGTTTCCTTTTTAATGGGATAAGATGGCTATTCCTGTTTAACTGGTACCAAAGTGACTACTATTTGTCATAAACCTGTAGTTCCAGAAATATGGCACTTCTCTATAAGTCATCTCTAGAATTGTCTTTTAACAAACCAACAGTCCCAAGATTATCTTGTAAGGACATGTCATGAAAAACAATGGTATTTAACTTCCACTATATGGGAACTTCAATTCCCAGAATTCTCATCAATGGCCATTGAAGCTCAGGAATTGTGGGGTTTATCCAATGGGCACCAGCTGAGAAAGATTGATGTATAAACACATAATTTACTACATAAATGTAGCAGATATTTTATGATTGTTAATACTGTTTTCAACTTTTGGAAGTCTGCAACTTCAATCCCTTCTTTAAAAACAAAATACATAAATGGGTATTATATAATCAAAAAGTAGGCATTCTAAAAATGCTCTTTTTGAGGTAGCTTTTTACTATAGCTCATGCAAAAAGAAATGGGACAAACTCCAAGGCAATCAGATTGTGTTACAGGTCTGCTGAATGGTGACAATTTTATTTTGTATTCTAATTTTAAGCACATATGGAACTGACAGCTTTTTAATGAAAATCTCAGTTTCTCAATACATGTTTTTGACACTTTCATACAATATCTCACGATGAAGAAATAGTCCACAACATATGTTTTGAGATGTGCAATGTGAAGGCTTAAAATTATTTCCTTTTTTTTCCCTGTCACCATAAATATTTTGTTGCTATCAAATAAGCTGATTAAGTTTTCCTTGAAGCCCTCTGCTTGGAGGTGACTCAGCAGAGTACAATAGCGCACCGTGAAGCAACTATATTCATATTTCCACAATGAGAGCTAACAAAAAGGGTAGCCTTTGTTGATTTTAATCATCCTATGGTCAGATCACATAGTCACTCCAAGGAAGACTCTCTCCCTACAATAGATACGTGGTTCAATGTTCTTTTGAGAATTCATAGTGTAAAATGTTCATCCAGAGTGAAATTTATAAAACCTTTAATTTTTGGGCCTTTTCTTAAAAAAAAGATGATTATCACATACATTTCTCATGTCCATCGAAAAGCCACTCCAGAGGCTACCTTATGCATGCAATTGGAATGCTCTCATAAAGGACATTGCTGGACTTATAAGCAGGTGGACCATGCCTGGCTTTTTTCTTTGTCACCATTACTAAGCTAATGAAGCTCTCAGAATGATTTTTGCAGCCCACCTGTCAAGTGCCAGGAAAATCAGGAGACCCAGATTTATTATAAGCTTCAGGTCTTTACAAGAATCAGAACTACTAACGGCCAAGGGAATTTAATGGAAGATAAGAATAGAAGGAATTCAAGGTGGGCAGGACCTGGATCTCTTATGAGTGTGAAGGGATTCATGATGCATTTGACCCCTCCTTTGGGCTCACCTGCTCATCTCCTACACCACCTTCCCCTATGCCATGGCCCAGTGACCAGAGTTTTATATGACATATGTGACTAGAAACTGCCCTTCCCTAAGCAGAATGCCTCTGCTAATACAGATATTCCTTGACTTACAACAGTTTGTTTAGCGACTGTTCAAAGTAATAACAGCACTGGAAAAAGTGACTTACGATTGTTGCAGCATCCCTATGATCACATGATCAAAATTCAGATGCTTAAAAACTGAGTTATATTTATGTCCAGAGATGTTTCATGAGAAGAGTCCTCTACTCCTGTGTTCACAACAGAATATCTTATGCCACCAGACTTGAAATTTTTGGGCTTAGACAACTTAGAACTACGCCACCTTCGGTCTGACCTACATGTAGCAGATAAAATTATCTGGTACAATGTCCTACCTGTCAATGACTACTTCAGCTTCATCCACAACAATACACAAGCACACAATAGATACAAACTCAAGGTAAACCGCTCCAAACTTGATTGCAGAAAATACGACTTCAGCAAACAGAGTGGTCACTGACTGGAATTCACTACTTGACTTTTTGGTTTCTTCCCCAAACCCCCAAAACTTTAAACTTAGACTGTCTACTGTGGACTTCACCCCATTTCTAAGAGGTCTGTAAGGGGCGTGCATAAGCGCACCAGCGTGCCTACCGTTCCTGTCCTAATGTCCCCATTTATTTGTATCCATTTCATGTATTAATAACCATGTTTATACCTGTATCTGTTGTCTAATATGTCCTTGAGTAGATAGATAGATAGATAGATAGATAGATAGATAGATAGATAGATGATAGATAGATAGATAGATGGATGGATGGATGGATGGATGGATGGATGGATGGATGGATGGATGGATGGATGG
>JANHFT010002090.1:163231-176077 GCA_032467955.1 Pseudoxenodon macrops
GGTCGTCTCCACCCGCCTCCCCTTCAGTGACAACAGGCTAAAACGGCTGTTGCTTCTTCAGCCTTTCCCTGCGAAGTGACCCAGTTCTGAGGCAGCCACATAAGCGGCAGCGGCGACAGCTTCCCACTCCCTTCTACAGGAATCCGCCATGTTAAGAGCAGCCGCCGGAGCCCCCTCCGTTATGTTCTCCTCCGGGCGCTACGCCTGGATTCCCGCTTCTCGGTTCCCCTTTGAATTCTCCCCTCAAATGCCCGGCGCCGGACTAGACCGGGCGTCCTCCCCGTTGCAGACAGCGGCCCTTCTCCGCCCACGCGAGCGTCCGCCATGTTAGAACAGAAGCCGCTTCTCTCCCTCCGACATAAGAAGACATCAGCACCGTCGACCGCTCGGGCGCTTTTCCCTCCCTTCAGAAGTAAGAAGCAGGAGGAGGCCAAGGCTCAAGCCGATGCACCCACAACCACGGCGCGAAGCCCCCCGCGTTCCCCATCCTCAAGACACCAGCTGGGACGGGATGTCCAGCAACCAGCCAACCAGCCAGGCGTCGGCGGTGCTAAAAGCCGGTGTGCTCCGCTTCTACACAGAGCTAAAATGCCTCCTCGGAAGAGGGCGACCAAGGCACGATCGCATCCCCGCCTCTAGTCTTTGGTCGGCGGGAGAGGCTGTGGAGGCGGCTTCCTCCCGAGAACTTCGCGCCGATGTCACAGGGCAGCCCTCTACGATGCTCCCCTGAAGGAAGGTGGGTGTCCGTCCGTCCCCCCACTCCACTCCCAGACACCTGAGAGACATGCCCGCAACCCCACGCGAACACACACACAGACACACGCCGCGTCGAAGGTTCTTTCCCGCCGCGTTTGGAGGGCAAGTTTCAGTCCCCGGAGGGGCCGCCGCCGCCGCCGCCTCCCCCTCCAGGGTGCCCACCCCGCTACCATCTACGCAGACACACCTCGAAATCGGGCCCCGAATAATCGCATACTCACGTGGGACAACGGCCCGAAAGATTTGGTAAATCGTCTTCTCTTTTTAGGCGGAATTTTTAAAGAGTGATGTGGGAACCTACAGCAGAAATACAGGAGGCGGCAACGGCGCCTTCCAGGGCCATAGGCTGCGGGGGCGACCAGCGAAAGAGCGCAAATCTGCGCTGAGGCGGCGGAAGAGCAGAAGCAGCCCAAAAAAGAGGCACCTCGCGGGAAAAAGGGGATGAAAAATGGAAGGCGACGGGAAATCCGGGCGGCCAGAGAGACGGCGGGACGGCAACCAACACGAACACCGGGCAGCGGAACACCGCGAGAAGGCAGAAGAGGAAGAAAGGCCGCAGCGAGGCGGCATTTATAAGGAAAGCCGGGCCAGAGGAGGGGCTCGGAGCCACGCGTCACAAGCGTGCGAGGAAGGAGGCGCCGCTTCCCTGAGGAGCACCAAAGGCGCGCCTGCGCGCTTCCTCACCACCTTCTCTCTCCCCCCCCCCCTTCCTGAGGCGGCGCGAATTTTTCCGCCAAGAAACACATTGCGCATGTGCGTCGGCGGGGAACAGGGGCGCAGTTTCTCTATAAGGTTCGAACAGGTTGCGACGGGTAGGAGAACTCGATTTAGCTTCGGCCAAGCGCGCCCCGTTGCGGCGTCCTTGCCTTCTTCGAAGAGCTGACAGGGTCAGGGTCGTAGAAGAGGCGATATCCAGATTAGCACAAGAGGTGCTTTCCAGTTAGGAGATGGAAGTGAATCTTATTCCATGCCTTGTTTTACAGAAGCGCTTCGAAGTTGCCTGCTTATGGGCTCTCAAACCCAACCGATGCAGCTGTCTTTTCCACCGCAGGTGATTTTCACGCCCAGGGCTGGTGCCCATTTTTGAGATGACAATCGGGTTTTTGGGCGCCCCCGGGAACGTCCCGGGAGATGTGCTCGGGCAGTGGCTGTCGCTTGAATTTGGACGGCTGGTCTGTCTGTATAAGGAAAGGCAGTCCTGTTCAAGAGCGGTTAAAAGAGGGGAAATATTCATTCCACATTCATATTTGAGGGCAGTGAGGGAATTTATCTACCAAGTAGATTTGAACTCCTAAATTCAGACAAAATTGTTGTAAATGCTGGCAACAGAGGAGAGGAAAAAGTTGCTCCATATTACAACCAGCATACTTTTCAAGTTCAAACTGTTCATGTTACAGCCTGCGCTGTGTGACTTTCGTACTGTGGTGCATTATTTCAGACTTTTTTTTACTTTCCAGGCTTATCATTAGGACCCTATCATGGTATCAGAGACTGCCTTTCTAGTGCATTTATAAACGACTTTCTGAATACAGTACATTTTACTGCTAGATAATTATTAATAGACCTGAACATCGTTAGCTATCCTGGAATAGCCCAGTATAAATATACATGGATTCGCCAATAATTTATCAAGCTAAGAACTGCCTAATTGCACCTACTTCTTGGGACACAGTGTTTACTAACTGAAAGTGTTATTTAACTTAACTGTTACTGTTTTTTTCTAACAAAAAAATATTTTTTCTGAAACAATTTGTAACAATAACAGTGTGTAGGACAATTAACTGCTAATCTAACACTCAGTGGGAAATATTGCAAGAAATGACAATAATCTGATACAAATGAAAATAGAATATTAGTTTAAAAATAATGTTAGGACCTATTTATTGTTTAGAAATGTAGAAATTGTATAACTTTAAAAAATTTATTATTAAAGAAATCATACAATTAGAAGTGCAATTTCTGAAATATACCAGCATGTTTTTCCTTGTTCAGCAACAATCTGATGATAAATGAACCTGGACATGACTTGAGACATATATAAAAATTCTTTTGTATATGAATAAAGAATGATATTGGAAGCTGCAACTGGCAAAAATAGCTGGTTTATTGTTCCATTCCAATTAATTGGGTTTTCAGAACAGCACAATTTCTTACACGTACACATTAAAATGCTTTCCACACCACACTAAGCCAGTTTATTTACTTGCAAATTAGCATATTGTATGTTCCCAACCTACTGTGGTTAATTCAGTAAACTATTATACTAATCGCAGGTTGCCAGGATGTGTGAATGCAACAATAAAATTATTGTACATCCTTGTAAGTGTGAACAAAAATAGCTAAGAAAGTAGATTTTGAATGAAAATATCTAAAGAATAAAGTTTAACAGGCTTTTTCTCTTTCTCAATTTTTATTTAACTTAGATTCTTCTAATAACATTTCCTTTTTATAAATGTCAGAAGTGCAACTCATGCTGCTTCTGTGTTATTTCTAGTTTGGCTCCAAGGCATTTGGCTTTCCACCTGAATATCATACTGTAGTTGCTTTGACAAATCCCAAGCTTGATCTTTGCCAATATTTACAGAACAAAAAACAAGAGAGAAGATATTTGAGAAGAAACATGTGTTACAACCTTTCAGTAGTGACTATGGGTCATCTTAGTACAACAAATTAGTACATAATGTTCAATAATAAACATTCCACATGGAATTAGAAAAACTTATGTAAGGAAAGGAAAGCATACAATTTTGGTCAGCATAATTCTAACAATGGTAAGGGTGTGTATGTGTAGCCCAGAAAAAATGTAACAAGACAATATAAGTGAAGTAAAATAATATATAGCAAAATAACACGGGAATTTTATCACAAGAAAGTATGAAATTAGCAATCTGTAGTTTCCAGAATAAACTGCAAAGTGGGAAATATCAATATTATCTTCTAAATCATAGGATTCCAAAACTTGCAGAAATTAAAACAAAAAGGTGGAGGGAAAATATTTATGGAAGGAAAAATAATAGCCACTGAGAGTTCAAAATGTTCAATGAGAATAAGCATAAAATTAGATCGAAAATAATGAGACGGTTGTCCTACACAGAGACCATGTTCGTATTCTGATTTACTTCTCATTTCCAAATTTAAACATCAATAAGAATGGCATCCAAAAAGTGAAGATTTGGTATAGATACAAAAATAAATAAATAGGGAAATATCCTGATTTATGGAGAAATCCCCAAACACTCTAATTAGAATTTTTATTTATTTATTTGTCAACAAGTACAAGGAAACAAGTATCAGTATAGACATAGACATGGACACATGAAATATCGCACAAATAAATGGATATAAATAAGCAAAGCATAGCCATAAACACATAAAATGAATACATATAAATGGGGACAGTAGGACAGGGACGCTGGTGCGCTTATGCATGCCCCCTTAGGGACCTCTTAAGAAACGTGTAAGGTCCACGGTAGACAGTTTAAGGTAAAAGATATGGGGGTTAAGAGAAACTAACAACAGGATCAGGTAGAGTGTTCCAGACATTTACAACTCTATTGCTGAAGTTGTATTTTCTGCCATCAAGATTAGAGCCAATTACATTTATTGTAATCTGTTGATATCTATTGATAGACCTAGTGTTATTGTGGTTGAAATTAAAGTAGTCGTTAACAGGTAGGATGTTATGGTAGATGATCTTGTGTACTAAGCTTAGGTCGCAACATAGATGGCATAGTTCAAGATTATCCAGGCCTAAAATTTCAAGACAGGTGGCATAAGGAATTTTAGCAGAGGAGCTGAGTACTCTTCTTGTAAAATACTTCTGGACCTTCTCTAATGTGTTAATGTCTGAAATACAGTGTGGGTTCCAGGCAAGTGAGCAGTATTCAAGGATAGGCCTAGCAAAGGTTTTGTATGCCCTAGTTAGAAGTAATGCATTATCAGAGAGAAAACTTTGTAAAATAAGGTTGACAACTCTTAATGCCTTTTTGGCAATGTTGTTACAGTGAGCTCTGGAGCTTAGATCTTTTGAAATGAGAACTCCAAGTCCTTGACAGAGTGTGGGTCATCTTTTAGATCGTTTCCACCCAGCTTGTATTTGATGTTCTGATTTTTATTACCAATGTGCAGGACTGAGCATTTGTTAGCAAAAATTTGGAGTTGTCAATTGTTTTGACCATTCAGATACATAATCTAGATATTTTGTAGGGTAGTAGAATTGTCTGTGGTGTTAAATAGTTTTACATCGTCAGCAAAGAGGACACAGCTGCTTATAATATGATCACAAAGGTCGTTTATGTAAAGCAGAAAGAGTGTTGGTCCTAGAACACTTCCTTGGGGAACAGCACTGTCAACTGGTGCAGGGTTTAATATAGCATTTCCAATTTTGACTAGTTGTTGCCTGTTTGATAGGAATGCAGCTATCCACTTATACAAAGATCAGAAATGCCATAAGAACTTAGCTTTAACAGACATTTGTCATGTATCACTGAATCAAAGGCTTTGCAGAAGTCTATGTAGATTGCATCTATTGCTTTACCCTGCTCGAGTTGAGAGGTCCAAATGTTTTTGCAGTGAATGAGTTGCAGACTACAGGACAACCTTTTCCTGAAACCAAATTGTTTATTAGAGAGTAGGTTGTTTGTCTCTAAGTAGAGGGTGATGGATTACTTAATGATGGATTCCATGACTTTACAGGTGACTCAGTAAAGGCAGATTAGTCTGTAATTCTCAACAAGGCCGGCGTCTCCTTTTTTGAAGATAGGTATGACTGTTGCTAATGATCATAGATCAGGCAAGGAGCTTGTTCTAAAAGATACTTCATAGATGATGCTTAGAGGTTCAGCTATGGCGGAGAGCTTTTTTAGAAAGTAGGCACATATTCTATCAGGAACAATAGGTAGAGATGGCTTTAGGTTGTGTAGTGCCCTTTTGATTGTATTTTCAGTAAAATCAATGTGGATTAGAGCATTGTAATTGGTTGTGGTACGACTAGAAAATTAGGAGGAGATGCCATTGCTGTTGACAAAGACTGATCTGAAAAAAGCGTTGAAGAGATTGGCCTTAACAGCATCATCATTATAATATTCACCGTTTTGCTCTTTTAGAGATGGGATGGTTTTAGAGTCTTTAAGATTGGCGTTTACGAAATTATAGAAGGCTCATTGGATTTCATGTGTAACAGTTATTCCTCCTGTTTGCAGTGGTAATTGGTATATTCTGTTTTTATTTGATGGCATAAGGTTTTGTATTGGCTTTTGAAGTTAGCTACATAGCCAGATTTTTCCGCTAAAGGGATTTTGGGGTGTGTGTGTGTTGGAGTTTCCATATTGATATGGGTAATTTGTTCTTTTTTGTTTTGGGTGTTACTAAAGGTACATATAGATTAATGACTCTTTGAACTTCAAGTAGAAAAGTGTTATAATAGTCTTCTGCAGTGTAATTGTACAGCATTGCTCTGGAAGCTATTGGCCTGGCAACTATCCAAGGACTGATAAGGTCTGTTGTTGCAATTCACTCTTGAAATACTTTTTCCCAGGACTTTGCTGGATGTGAATGTTAGGAATTCACATTAGCCAAGTAAAAAAGAGGTTTTTTTGGGACAAGGAGTCTGTTTTGTGATTTGGTGAAGCCTAGATCAGAACACAATAGCAAGATTCTTAAAAAGTCCTTCAGTTTAATCCAGCAAATTAGAGCATAAAGTACTATTCCATGCAGCACATTAGGTATAAAACCTTAATATGCTACAAAGGGATTGAAAAGTTAGAGCAAACCTGTGCTACGTTTTGAACTGGTCTTGGGGGCCACCTTGGGATGGAGAACAAAGTGTCTATTGACACATTCAACAAGTACAGCTCAGAAACACTTGATAATAATGTTCCTGATGAAATTATATCTAATGCATCTCTACAAAACATTGGCATCCAGAAAAAAAATCACCTAAGAAACTGGGCAAAGAGAAATTCAGCAGTATCTGAATCTCATTCCACAATCCATCCACAATATCACAAACGTCCACAAGTATGATGCTCTGAAGATAATTCTGAATTACCCTGAGCCACATTAAAATGTTTTTCCCAGAACAAGGCTTCCATGAAACTGAAAAGCAAATTTAGTTAGAAATAGCTGAATTAATATGAATCTTTAATGACTCACGAGACTATGTGCAATAAATGAAATCATATCGTATATGTGTTACACATTTGTACTTGACCCCTGAAAAGTGCTTCAGTAGTGCTAATAATTGTGTAAATAAAACAAATCATTTTATTATAAATAACTGAAACAACTTCTAATTTGCTCAGTCGAATTCCAAAGAGGTAGCTTTAATTATCACTAGTTTTTCCTGAGAGAATAGTTTAAAAACCTACAAAGTTGGGTTTTTTGGTTGGAATGTAAATAGTAGAGTATATTAAAATGCAAGGTACATGGTAATAAACACAACATTTGTGTTATTGCACTGGAAATCCTATATAGCCATATGATTAGCCATATTACAAATAGAGAATCTTCTTGTGATAGTTAATTGATGTTGTGTTAATAAATGATTATTAGTCTAAGAGCCAGCATGGTGTAATGGCTCAAGATGAATTAGCAACAGGAAGATTCTGCTTTGGGTGACTTTGGACCAGTGACTTTGGACCACTCTCTATCCAAAATCCTTTACAGGCTTGTTATTATAAGGGGAAAAACAGATCTTGATATGTTGACATCAAGATATAAGCACATATTCAATATTAAATTATTCTATTTTAGAGGTGAAATTCCTTTTTTTTGAAGTGTCAGTACTGTGTTCTTTTTTCATATTTGCTTTGCATATTTGAAAAATACTTGATATATATTCTTCAGAACCAGTCAGCATTTTATATCCCAGATTTACAAGATCTGAAATCCAAGAGCATTCAGTATTTGATCATTTTTATTGCTGACATGCTGAAATCATTACTAGTTGATATGGGTAGGAACTTGGATGAAAAGAAAAATGAATATCAAAATAACTTTATTGACTCATCCAGCCAATTGAAATAGCAAAGTTCAAATGACAACCCCAAAATAAGGTTGCTAAATCCAAATGCTGGATTTGGTAGTATGCTAAGATTTAGCAATGTTTTCACATACTTCCCAAATGAAATTTCAAAGTTTTGTGCAGCCTTCAAAGCTTTGAGTGTCAACTCCCAAAGTGAAAAGTCTTGTTTATTATCATGCAAGAACTAATTACTGTACTTTTCAGAGTATAGGATGCACTTGCCCCCCTAAAACTGGGTGAAAATTGTGGTGCATCTTATACACCAAATGTTGCCAAAGCCCTGCCCGGCTGACACCCTTTGACCATTTTTGGCCTCCACACATTGTGTTTTCAGTCTCTGCATGCCCTGTTTTAGATCTATTCCAGGCTGCGGGGATCGCCACAGCACATCACCGCCTCTGCGCATCACATTTTTGGCCTCCACACATTGCATTTTCAGCCTCTGTACTCTCCATTTTAGACCTGTCCCAGGCTGTGGGGATCGCCACAGCACATTGCCACCCATCGCTGCCTCTGTGTGCTGCATTTTTGGCCTCTGTGCATTGCATTTTCAGTCTCCGCATGCCCTGTTTTGACCTCCGTGCATCACATTTTTGGCTGATTCCAGGTGGTGAGGATTGGTGGCAGAGGCAATAGTGATTCCTGCAGCCTGGAACCAGCCAAAATATGACACACAGAGGCCAAAATCAGGGTGTGTGGAGGCTGAAAACACGACGTGTGGAGGAGGCGATCAGCAGCAATCAGCGGCATGTGCTGTGGCAATCCTGGCAGTCTGGAATGGGTGTAAAATGGAGTGTGAGGAGGCAAAAAATGTGACACATGGAGGGCGAAAACGCAATGTGGGGAGGCAAAAAACATGATGCGCAAAGGCAGCGATGGGCTCTGCCAATCTCCACACCCTGGAACAGCTGAATGGCAGTATTCCAATCCAACTGCCAATTAGCTGTTCATGCTAAATCAGGTTGCAATAATGTGCTGAAGCTGACCAGGCTGTTTGCTGTTTACTGCAATGACGCTAGCCAGATGAATACTGATAAGAGGTGGGTTCTGAATTTTCCTACTGCTGGTTTGCTCAGGGTTGCGCCCCGAGCGTGTGTGCAAAAACTAGCTTCTGTGCATGTGCAGAAGCAAAATCCAAGATGACCACGCCCATGGAGCCCACTGATAGAACCAGCTCCATGATGTCACCGTGGAGTTACTACCTACTCTATAGAACCGGTAGGAACCCACCTCTGATACTGATGTATGCTGGTAGGCAGAGGCAGAATTTTTTTTTCTTGTTTTCCTCCCCAAGAACTAACGTGTGTCTTATACTACAGAGCATCTTATACTCCGAAAATACATTAATTTATTAATTTATTAATTAATTAATATTAATTATATAGGCAGGGAGCCTTCTCTATCATTGCATTTGCCTCTGGAAGATTATCGCTTAGGAAGTATAACCCCTAATCCTGCCATCTTTCACAAGATCTTTGAATACTTTCTAATATCTATTGTTGTGTCTGATTCCTCAAAAGACTAACATAACCTGGCCCCAATGACTGAAAGAAAGCCAGTCTTCAAGGCTAACAGGGCTAGAACTGTCTGGATCTGAAGACGAATGCTATCTCACAAGGACTATATGAACTTAACATGTAGTTAAATAGCTAACATATAATTAAATATCTATAAGCACCCAGAGCCATGTTCATAAGAAAAGTAGCATAGAAATTTTATAAAGATTAAGCATAAATAAATAAGTAAATAATTTTACTTCAAAATAAAATCAAAACTGGAGCTGGAGTTAGAAATAGGATTACATTCACTTCCCCTTGTTTATATAATATATGTTCTGGAGAATCCCTTGGTATTCCCCCCTCCCCCGCTATCTATAATTGGTCAGATGTTTTTTGGATTCCACCTACTGTATGTGAAAATTCTGTGTTAAAGGTTAGTTTTTCAGTCCTTTCTAGGAATCTTATTTATTCCTCATATTATCCTTTATTGTCAGTGAACAGCAGAAGAAACAAATTTCTTTACCAAAGAAATGGTGTACCCAATTTTTATTCTATCTACAATTTATACATTGTTCTACAACATCTTAGTCTTCATTATTGATTCTCATTTCTCCTATAGACCATTGCTCATTTGTAAGTATCATTATCTGATACTTACAGAATAATTTATAAAGCCTTGAAGAGCATTTACTTTCTGCAGAGAGGCTAATAACATCATTAAGATGGTAGAACGTCTCAGAATGTAATAAATGCAAGTTCACAATGCAAGCCTTAATGCCTATTAGAATGAAAGCCAAACAGATTTCTATAACAATTTGATTTTTCCCCAAGTATAAAACACAACCAATGCTTAATTAGCATTCCCAATTGCAGCTATGGTAAATCAATTAGGTAATTAAGCTCAGAGCTATCTCAAATATCATCCACTTCTATATTAATACTAAAAATCCTTTTGTTGATGGCAGAAGGCAGAAATAAACGGTTAACCGACTAATATAAAACAAAAGAAAGCAAAAGAACAATGCAAAAATAAATGAACAATAATTAAATGTCCTCAGGTAGTAGCATTATTATTTACGGATTTCTCTAGGATGTAGTTGACTTTGCCCAATTATAAACTTCTGCTTCCTGTAAATAAATATAAATGTAACTGTTTTTTAATCTTTATTTTGGACATTAGCTTTTTAATTTTAATATGTTTGAGCAACAATGCCAATCGTATCTTCAGCAATTCCAGCTTCCCTACATTTACACTCAATAAAAAATGGGAACCATTCTTCTTTGTTTAGTATGGCTGGTGTCACTGAGAATGAGTAGATTCGCTGTTTTAGATTCTTTCAATAGTTCATTTGGTAGAAAGACTGAAAACTACAGAGAGGTATAAAGTATGAAACTAAATTTCCTTTCCTTATCTTTTAACTTCCACCTGCCTGATTGCTTTTACTTACTATTTCTGACTTTTTCCTCTGCACTTGATTAAACATTGCAAACTATGAAAAGTAATAGAACTATGGCATCCAGGAGCCAGATATTACCCAAAATATACAGAAAAAGTAGATTTCTGACAGATACGTGGCCTACTCAACTTCACGATAAAGTCTCTTATTATTTTGATACCATGACATTATCCATTTTTTGCCATCTGAGCAGATTTGTTTTAGAGTCAGCTGTTTGGTTTATTTTTTTGCTTTTGAATGAATACAGGTTCTGTGGAACTTGTGAGTAGGACATTTTCACATTTGCCTCTGGCTGGCTTTCTGGCTATAGCACATTGAGCACACTGAGTGATAGAATAAACTGTTTGGAAGAGACTCTTTGTGTATGGGGAACTCATAGAGCCTCATTGTTCACCAAGTAGTTCAAATAGATGAAGTGGCATAAAAGATGCTAGAGCACCATTGGACAAAGTGAGGAGCCAATCATAAGAACCTATATTAGGCTCTAACTTGTAGCGATAAGATAAGCAAAACATAAATTACTTCTCTGCCCTTGTTGCATCTGCAGATAGCTGGCTGGTGGCCCTGTTTCAAAGAACCAGCCTCTTCTGGATTAGAAAGAACCAGGATAACCCTTGCAGGGTTTCTGTGAGGAATATTCTCAGTATCTGCCATATAAAAATGCTAGACTTCACTCAGATTTGGATTCTGGCTGGGCAGATGACTTAGAGGTGATGGTGACACATCTGAATCTTGTTATCTGGGAGAAATTCAAGCCAGTTACTCTTGAGGAAATGGACAGAGCATTGGAACTGTGAGTTCAGCCATCTGTGTTCTGGATCCAATGTCTCTCCTGACTGCTTAAGATCTCCTGGGTGGTGATCTATGAATAGCTCACAAACGTTCTTCCAATTAATTGATGTCTCTCATAAAATGTTGTGCTCAAAATATTGTAGATGCATTCTGAACAAGTTCAGAATAGAGAGGACTGAGAGGAATTCTCTTAGTAATGATGGAATTCGCCAGTTGATGCAACATTGGTTCCATCCATCCATCCATCCATCCATCCATTCATAATTCATACATACAAGTTGTGAATGTGCCAACACTGGAAGTTTTTAAGAAGAGATTGCATATAAGAAGAGATTGAACAACTATTTGTCTGACATGATATAAAGTTTCCTGCATGAGCTCCATGCAAGGAAGGGACCTCCAAGGTCCCTTCTAATTCTTCTGTTCTGTTCTGTTCTATTTCTTTCCATTCTGCTCCATACAGTACATTCATACACACAGTATAATATCATATACACACACAGACAGACACAGTTATGAAGTCCATCTCTCCACACTCCTATACTCATTTTTAGGATCTTATATTTGTCCCTGTTAAAATTCAACATTGTTTCAGGTTGATTTAGTAAATTCCTTACTGGACAGTTTGCTATCCTCCACATTTTTCTTTTATCTGGACATTTGATAATCATATTTTAACTTCTCCTTTAAGTTATTTATTAACATGTTGAATAGGCCCTAGAACAGAGCCCTGATTATACTATTCAATGAATCCTTCCAGTATGATACAAGTCACTGATGAAGAACAATTAGAAGTGCTTTTTCAAGCAGCACTATATTCATCTGGTGGTATTCATATCTACTAAAACCCTATAGCAGCTTGACGCAGCACAGCGATTTTTGTTCCTTGTTTTTGTTGCTTTAATGTCAGCAGAAATAAAGACAACTTCAATAATCTTCCATTACAATCTTCCAATTACAATCACTACCTGACTCTGTTGTTACATACTCAAACCAGAGGTGGGTTCCTACCGGTTCCAT
This sequence comes from Pseudoxenodon macrops, assembly GCA_032467955.1. Taxonomy (NCBI): domain Eukaryota; kingdom Metazoa; phylum Chordata; class Lepidosauria; order Squamata; family Pseudoxenodontidae; genus Pseudoxenodon; species Pseudoxenodon macrops. Next base: position 175,780 of record JANHFT010002090.1, read on the forward strand.
AGAACTGGTAGTAACTTGGTGATGACATCACAGAGCCGGTCCTGTCAGTGGCTCCGTGGGTGCTGCCATCTTGAATTTTGCTTCTGCACATGCGCAGAAGCTAGTTTTTGACTGTTGCGTACGCATGCACATGCAGCATGGCCCTGAGCGAACTGGCAGTAAAAATATCCAGAACCCACCCCTGCCTCAAACCCCCAACACTTTAACCTAAAACTGTCTACTGTGGACCTCACCCCCTTCCTGAGAGGTCTGTAAAGGGGCGTGCATAAGAGCACCCGAGTGCCTACCGTCCCTGCCC
>JANHFT010002090.1:177426-189130 GCA_032467955.1 Pseudoxenodon macrops
CGGTACGGCGAACCAGGCCACATGTCCGGTAACGGTTCTATCGAACCGGACCGGACCGGGAGCATTTCACCCCTGGAATGGAGGTGTGCACTTTGTTGGTTCCATGGGTAGCCAAGACTGAGAAAAAGAGAAGGCAGCAATACATTGGCCTTTTGAAAGGAATGGGTTGCTTTGTAAAAACCATATTGGTTCACCATCCATATGAAGTAGCCACTTAGCAGGACTTAAACCTAAAAGCTGGAATAAACTTCTTTAGCAGTACCCATGAGGAAATGTATGTGTCTGTCATTGGGGGGAATAATTGCAAAGGTGTTGCAATTTTATACATCAGGAAATTTAAGTGTTTCCTGCTTGAGTGTGCCTTCCCTTCCCCCATCTTCAGCAGGAAGTTGGAACCAATCAGATTTGGAACATATTTGCATTGTCTGGTTTGCAGCATCTGCGACCTTCACTTTACCCATCAATCAGGAATGGGTTCTACCTTTCCTACCAGTTCTGGTCACGACGAAAGGAAATTCTGTTAACAGTTCTATAGAACTGAACCTAACCGGCAGCAACTCACCTCTACCATCAACCCCTTCACAGCATAGGTCTCCAGCGTCAACTACAGATAGTTGCAGGCAACTCTAAATCAGCCTTAAGAGGGAGGCTTCTCTGACACTTCATTTTCTTGCCATTGACAAGACCCATCTTTTCCTCAGTAAACAGCTCAATTGTGCTCTGGTGGAAAGATAAAGACATTCAAAACATTTCTTCCTACCTGGAAGGAAGTTCTGCTGTGAACTGAATTCAATAGACCTGTCTCCTCAGGCTCTCAGAGCAGTACATTCCTCACTCCTCCAACTTCCTCTATGGATTTACTGGTCCCACCAATTCTAGTTTCTACCATCCTCAGAATGAATTCATTAGACATGCATTTTGGTGGTGCAATAAATTGTTCTTTTGGGAACAAACTCTAAATCAATCTTTCCCAGTTAACTGCATTTGAAAGATCAGATATAAAAGTTGAAGCCACCTTGAAAACCTCTCCACCCTGTCCCCACCATTTTGCTCTGATTTCAAAGGCGTATGTTGACTGTACAGTCAAATTGTAGGAAGACTATAAGAGTTTTTACCTCATTTTGGTAAAGGAGAGATGGCTGTGCCTTGCTAACTGTACAGAAGAGCTAACCACCCACTGAACATTCACACTGGCAGCAGAGACTTTAAGGCCAGACTGGCAGACCTTAGCTAGGAAATTTCAGATAACCACTAGTTGGAAGCCAAGAATATCTCTTTGCTCACCAGTGGTGACCGTCCGATTTTTTTTCATCCCAAAATGGAGATATCTATTTTTAAAGACCAGGCTTCTTTGGGAGAAGGGGGAGCTATGAACAATTTTCCCTGCCCTATACATTTTTTTCAGCTGGTAGAAAGCAGAGGTGGGTTTCAGCAGGTTCTGACCAGTTCTGGAGAACTGGTAGCAGAAATTTTGAGCAGTTCAGAGAACCGATAAATACCACCTCTGACTCACCCCACCCTCATCTATTCTCTGCCTCCCGAGTCTCAACTGATCGGGAGGAAATGGGGATTTTACAGTAACCTTCCCCTGCCATGCCCACCAAGCCACACCCACCAAGCCACGCCCACAGAACCGGTACTAAAAAAAATGAATCCCACCACTGGTAGAAAGGCTAATGCAAAGGGAGGGGAAGAAAATTGTGGGTTGGCCCATCTGGATCAGAAGGTGAATTTATAGAAACAGAATGAAATATACCGTAGGTCTTCTGATCATGACCAACAGATTCAGAGTGTTTGCTATTTATGGTCATTATAACCATGGCTTGGTAGCATTTAGAGATATTTATGCAAAAAAAGGTCTAAAATCTAGAGAAACTAAACAATAGATCTTTTTCCTTTGTAAATGTTAAGGCTTGGTATCTATGTAGGAGTGACTTCTTACAAGAATTGGGGCAACCATGAGAATGCTGAAGGTACCTTGGTAAATCTATCCTATTTAAAAGCACAGTGATCTTATTTAAACTTAATATTAATGTGTTTCAACACTTTGTCCATGATTTCTGTTTATTTCTACATTGTCATTGTCTCTCTCCACTGGGAATCTAGAGGAAGGGTCCTTGTTTTGGTCTCCCCAGACACACACACACACACACACACACACACTTCCAATCCACAAAGGTAAACTTTAAACATTGCTGTAAAACAGCAAAGATGGGAATCAGCTCTTCATTTATTTATTTTTACAATTAAAGGAGCTGTAATGACATTTACACATTTTGTTAAATTTGTTCTAAAAATCCCTGCAGGCATGCAAAATCCACTTGACACAGACCTTCACTGCCTCCCATTCTCTCTCCCTGGCTTTGCCACCTGCCTACTTCTTCATCTTAATGTATGTCTTCTTATTCCTTCATTCTACAACCCATTTCTTCATTCTCTATTATTATTTTCCCTTCCATCCCTTGGATCCCCTTCACATCTTTTCACCCATTGGATTCACTGTAATCATATCGTTTCACTGCCTATATTCACCACTCGTTATGGTTTCCATTCATTAAGATGGTCCATTCAGTTCTGGGTTCTTCTTTACTAGACCAAAACAGTAGATTAGCTGTACCATCCAATAGCTTGGTAAACAATGTAACACCATTGTTTTACTGCTGAGCGCTAGTTGAAGTTTTTACACTATAGTAAAGCCCAAAATATTCATGAAATATCTGATAGTAGTAGATCTTAGAGATTACAAAAGAATGAATAGGGATGACAGAATTATATACAGTAAGTAGGGTCAGCGTTTGAGATTTCTTGCTCATATCTTATAGCTGAGAAACCATGAGGGTAAATATGATTATATGACTCAAGCCCCACTCTTTTTATATAGGTCATGGGTCTTCAATTTCAAAGACACCATCTAATTTTTTCTTTCTTTCCCCACATCACCCTTGATGACCCTGGAAGCTACATTTGATTTACCAAAAGTTATTCTCCTGTGTAAAAGGAGAGTTTTATTCTCCTATGTTTCTATATTAAGGGGCGTGCATAAGTGCACCAGTATGTCTACCATCCCTGTCCTAATGTCCCCATGCATTTGTAAAATATCATGTACTCATAACCATGCTTGTACATATTATATATTCACAATCATGTTTACTCTTTGTTTGTAATCTTATACATGCTTGACAAAATAAATAAATAAATAAATAAATAAAATGTAATTTGAAACAGGGACACTTTGAATGTTGTTGTTGTTGGTTTTTTTAGCTATAAAGACACCCTCCAGAATCTGAGAAAATATTTATTTTGTGCCATTATAATCACTGAAAAGATCTTGAATTTTGACAAAAGGAATTAAAGGATTATTAATCTAGGGCTACCAAATCAACGTGGAAAAAAATTGGATGAATGCTGAATGACAGCACAAGGAGATTTTAAATAGTGCTATCTAAGTGGTTATCTTCTGAGGTTGTTTTATTTTTGAAAATCATATTTATAGCCCTAATTAATACTATAACAAAGATATAGACCCTTCAAGAGATAAAGCAATGCCTCCAACATGATGCATAACACAGGAGATTAGATTGAAATTCTGCGAGATTTTAACAGAATATAATTCAGATTAAATGTCCAAACCCTAAATGCTGGCAAACTCCCCTTCAGTATAACTGATCTGCCAATATTAACTGGCTATTGAACACTGAAACTTGCTGACTGTTGCGTTAATCAATTAAAGTGAGTAAAGGAAACCACTGGTTCCAGTTTTGCATTGATTTAGTACTTTAGTTTAAAACCCAAATAGTACAGCAAGTAAGAGGAAACTAATATAATAATGAATTTTACTACAGGAGATCATCAAGAAATGCACTGTTCATTTCACTGTTGAAAACAATCCATTAGGGGGAAAAAAGGAGGGGTTAAGACATGACTTACAGCATAGTACTGCATTGTACATTTTGGAGGCTATTCCTAGGCATCGGTGATGAGAATTACAGTTGAACAGTTAATGCTAAAGAGGCAGAATGACTGAATAGTCCTTTTGGCTCAGTATCATTTCATTTCCCTGAGGGAAAAGGGACTTTGTCTTGGAAAAGAACTAGAGAAGCTGAAGTACTTTGGAAAACATGGTAAAAGTCAATTGGATTTCTAATGCACCGAAGAAGAAAAATATTCTGGATGTCCTTTGTCACTGAAGATGACAGGATGCCTAAACCTTGAAGGTTTCTGATTTATTTCTGGTACAGATAAATAAGTCAATAAATCAAATGAGCTATCCTCACCCTCCAGCCAATCTAAAATAGTAATCTAGAAAGTTAAATTCTTTGCTTCCAGCACCTTCTTGAATAAATATCTACTAGTAAATATTCCCTTTCTCTAAACATGTTCATTCTGCAATGCTGTAGAGAAAAGTGCATTATCCCATTTCCCTTTAGACAGTTGATGCTGCCCATGTCTCCTTTCATGGATAAGCCCCTTTGATATCTCAGCTTGTCTTTCATCTTATCTAGAGGCCTCATACATTTCATGAATGGGGAAGATAAACAAAATAGACCAGGCAAGCCCTCCTAAAAGAAGCAAAAAAGACTTTGATTCTTCATGAAGTTGTTGATTGATTCATATATTGTATTGGCACAAGAAAAAATTATGTAACTGTCAGCGCTGAGAATTATACTAAATAGATATTGATGGTGTCTTAGGGACTTCTGTTTATCCAATGTCAAATGGGATTCTGATTTAGGTGCCCCCATCTAAATTTCTTTATGTACTGACTAAAAATGTATTTTTTCTATAACTCTCTTTGCTGCTAGGTAACATCTACCGTTATACTGTATTTGATGTAGCACCAGATCTCAAATGATTCATGATTTGGATGTTTCTTATGTTCATATTTGAAAATGCTAATTACTCCACACTGGATAAAATTAGGTATATGTCTTTCCTACTCTGAAAAAGAGAAAATGTTTGAATTAAGGCAAAGTGGGCAATTGAACAAATCAATTGAAGCAACATTAATTTAAACCGCAAGTTATATCATCATTGTGTTTTCTTTTGGATAATTTGATATTCCTTTAAACAATATCTGATACAAGACTAAAGTAGCATTTCTCAATTAATCACATTTTTCAAGATAAACTGAATGTAAGATTAAGAAATCAATTATTTCATCATTTTTCATAGGTACGTTGAAGGTACCTGCTTTTTCACAACTCCAAAGGAAAGTTGCTCCTGAATCATTCTATCAAATGTATAATATGTACAGTAAATGCTATATACAGTATAGCAAAATTTACTGAGTCATGCATGTAAAGAAAATATAGTAATAATCATATTAGGATGTAGTTTGAATTTGAACCTAGTTCAAGGTATGAGCACAGCAGATTTGGAAAGATTGTCTTAAATCTGGGTTACAAAAGTCATTTAATCTTATTATGAGTGTCCCAAAGGTGTTGTTTCCATTCTGTTTTTAAGGAGCTCCATTGTGTTGTGATATGTGTGGCCCAACACCCACACCAGAAAGAACAAGAGAGAACTTTTGTTGTTTAGATAAAACATTACAGGGAAGAGGAAATGGGCATATTGAATTGAGTGACTAACAGGGACTACCCTTAAAGCAATTACCACGGGTCACTCCAATCAGGTATCACAATTGATGGGCAATCTTCAATTGAGAGACTTTACAATTCTTTACTAAGGGATGTGGTGGCTCAGTGGCTAAGTTGCTGAACTTGTTGATGAGAAGGTCGGCAGTTCAGCGGTTCGAATCCCTAGCACCAATAAAGGAGTGAGCTCCCGTTACTTGTCCCAGCTTCTGCCAACCTAGCAGGTCAAAAGCAAAAAAAAAAAAAATGCAAGTAGAAAAATAGGGACCACTTTGGTGGGAAGGTAACAGCATTCCATGCATCTTTGGCATTTAGTCATGCCAGCCACATGATCATGGAGACCTCTTCAGAAAGCACTGGCTCCTCGGCTTAGAAACAGAGATGAGCACCGCCCCTAGAGCCGGAAATGACTAGCATGCATGTGCGGAGGAACCTTTAACTTTACCTTACAATTTTTTACTTTTTGCTCCAGGTTAGTGTTGGAGATTAGTGTCTCAGTCTAAAAAGTTAGTGGCAATCTCTTGTGAATTGTATTAGCTGGATGACATGATCTAATGACTGATTCCTTTTTATGGGGGAAAACTCGATTACTTTGAGAAATTAAGATTTCACTTCCTTATAAACATTCCTGTTGGAATCCTTGGTGTTCTTGGTTGCTTGCTTGCAGATATTAAGATGGCATTGATGACTTTACCTAGCCATGTTACCTAGCTGAGTACTGAAACATTTGCAGGCAAACAATCAAGCTCAGGGAGCACCAATGACTCCATAGTTCACTCAGAGCTTCAGACACAAATCCCATAGAATTTTTATGGCTGCAAATGTCATTGCATGATGGAATGAAACAAGCAAAAAAAGTTATAAATTTTGTTCTGCTGAAAAACAAAACAAACAACCAATACTTTTAAAAGAATTCAAAACCCCTCCAGCAATTTGTATGAGATTTGGCCATCTTTATCCCCTCATAACGTCTAGATTTCCTGAAAAATTCATCTGGCACTGAAAAACAAAAACAAATATGTTAATTTTTCATACTAAAAATGCGAGAAAACAAAACTTTATTTTTCCACACCTCGCTCTAAATCCAGGCATCAATTCAGACTGGAGTGCTTCCAGAGGGAATCAGGTTAAGACTTTTTGTGCTCACCTGCACCTCGGTAAAGTATCTGAGTACTTTCCACAGCATTTTGTTATGTTCCTTTCTCAGAACAAATGTTCACTATTGATCTGCCTCTTTGGATAAAGAATGTTTGTTCTTTAACTTTGTTGTATTCTTAATTAACAATTCATTGCAAAAAAAACTGTACATTGGAAATATAAAGTGATGTACCAGCTACAGATCTATGCAGAATGAATGAAACTAAACTGGGAAGCTTTGTTAATGACAATGGGTTTTTTCAGCGATTCAGAAAAATAGACATGGTGTTTTATTTCTATTTCCCCATTAAATGCTGACCGTGTACAAATAGGAACATTCTGCTCCTGTCATGTAACCACAGCATTTTAGGAGCTGCATTTGACTAGCAGTTCGTTCTGGGTGCAATCAAGGGGCTAGTAAGAATTCATAAAGTTCTGCACTGTTTGAAGGTCTAATTATCTGTAATATCACTAACTCCAAAGCCTATTTTGGAGGAAGTTATGCTAAGAGCTTCCCAACTCATGGGATGGGATGGGAGAATCAAGTATTCTCTGTCATATTACCATCCTGTAGGATCAGCTACTCCCAGAAATAAGATCACTACCTTCATGCTTAATATTTTTGGGGAAAATATGGTTATTTAATCAGACATTTAGAACTTGAGATTTGGAAGATAGCAATAGCACTTAGACTTATATACCACTTCACAGTGCTTTACAGCCTTCTCTAAGTGGTTTACAGAGTCAGCCTATTGCCCCCAACAATCTGGGTCCTCATTTTACTGACCTCGGAAAGCTGAGTCAACCTTGAGTCTGCTGAGATTTGAACTGCCAAATTGCAGGCAGCCAGCAGGCAGCAGAAGTAGCCTGCAGTTCTGCATTCTAACCACTCGCCACCACAGCTCTTAAGATACAAATACTGATGAAGTATGAGAACATTGCTGATAATAATGTTGTTACTGTATGTTCTCATGAATACACTGAGACTTTTAGGTGCCAAAATACATCCTCCAAAATTGGGTTCACGTTATCTGCAGATGAGTTTATTTGTGGGTATATATGGTAGTAGTTTTTAAAATAGCCATATATCCCATATATGTGCATGGATAAGCCCGTCTGCAGATAAACTGACCATCAATTTCTTAACCAAAGTACCATGACAAATGGATTGTCCATGGATTTAATTGTGACAATTTAAACAGTTGAAAGTTTTGAGGCTTATCCACAGGTAGCACATTTTTCATGGTGTTTTGCATAAAAATTTGAGGGTCATCTTACCCACAGATGGGCTCATATACAAGTGTATACAGTACTGGGATTTTATTTTGATGTCATAATATTATGCATATTGAATAGTTCACCTGATAGTGAGTTTGTAAGATGTTTAAATTTGCTTTTAAATTGAGGTTATTTTATAACCCAGGTCCAGAGGTGGGTTCCTTCTTTAGAACCGTTAGTAGCTTGGTGATGATGTCATGGAGCTGGTTCTGTCAGTGTCTCCGTGGGCACTGCCATCTTGGATTTTGCTTCTGCGCATGCACAGAAGCTATTTTTTAATGCTGTGCATGCACGTGTGCATGGTACGTAGTCAGAGTCAGCTTTCAATAGAGTCCTTTATTGTTCTGTTAAGTCCATAACAAAGCTCTACCCCAAGCTTCCCTGAAGGCAGTCACCCACAAACAAAAGCCAATAATCACCAGAGCTGAATTGCAAAGGCAGAGAGGAACTCAAAAAACAAGGTGCAAATCCACAAGACAAGGTCCATAAGTCATACATAAGATTACAGGTCCACAGGGTGAGGTCAAGGGTCCAGAAGCAAGTCCACAGGCAGAAACATGAACCAACTGCCTGTCAACCATAGCATCTGCCTGGCTGTGATTTTGTACAGCTTCTGCACCCTGGTTTCCTTCAATGAAACAATGCCCGTTTTTCTCAGCATGTTATCTGGGGAATTCTGGGAGTCGAAGTCCACACATTTGAAAATGGCCAAGGTTGAGAAACACTACTATAATTACTGGAATCCCTTTTCTGAATTGTTGAAGTTGTCAACAGGTCAGTGTTTCTGGGAACTTGTTCCATAGGTTTGGATAAAAATGCATCATTTATTTGCACGATGAAGTTTTAAGGTTTCTGCTTAGATCTGCACCAATTTAATAGTAATCACTGAAGGTTTTTAACTGCCTTAATAGTAATCTGTTTCTTTCCTGACACAGGAGTTTACTTTCCCCAGTTTCTGCAAGCTTCCATGGCTACCCTACTGGTTTTTAAATGAAAGATCAAGAACAAAAGGGAGCTGGGTCACAGCCCAGAGGTTTGTCCTGAATTTTTAAATTAGCTGGTTCATCACTAGACAAAGCATCCACAGCTGCTTCTGCCTTTCCTCCATGGTCCTTTTAATTCTGCCTGTTCTTCCTGCTCTAAGACTTTTGCTTGGTATCAGCAAGTGGAAGAGGTGATCTGTAGCACAGTATGGCAATAAACTGCAGAGGAAAATAGGGCTTCGTTTAGCTCCTAGTGTATAATGGAATATAAAAGTCCAGGGCATACAGTATATTCATACTGAGGACCTTTTATAGCTGTTCTTTGCAATGTTGAAAGCAGTTTAACTGAAGTAGTGGTGGTGATGATGTTGTTGTTGTTTTTTCAGAAAAATAGTCATGCGGTATGAGCATGTTGATTCCTGTTTCAGAAATCAAGCTGAAACATTAGCTGCCAAATCTCAGCACAATCCTTTGCCATCTCAGCAAGCTCATCTTGGTAAATATTGTGATCTCAGTAAATAAATACTGAAGCACAGCTGGCATTGGCAAGATATCATAGCTAAGGTGCTGCAGGTCTCTTGATGCCCGTGGGCGTTGTTAATTATTCTCAGAACACAGGTAGTAGAAAATGCACGGGGAAAACAATTGCAGGATAAAGTCTTTAGGCTACTTGAAAAAATACAAGGGAAACAAATGGACTGTGGTTGGAAAGGGGGGAGGAAGAACCCTATTTACATGCATTTAGGCAAAGGCAGCCATTGTAGAAAGATAGCAGATTTACACAATTCAGGAAGGGGTTTGCTTTTTGAAGTAAAAGGAGTGCCAGGTGTTGGAAGTTAGCACCTACCCCTCTCAAAAAAAGGCAGATTATTTCCCCTAAAAGAGAAGTAGAAATTCACAGAAGCAGAAACTCAATCCCCCACCTTTGTTAATGGCCTGGGCCAGTCTATTCTACATAATAAAGATCTACCTCCCTCAGACCGCCATATTAGGAATTAAGCAAAGCCCTTTCATTACATCAACACCCAGTAAGGCTCAGCCAAACTTGAACTCAAAACACAGCCTATAGAGTTGCCCCTGCATGGGCCCAAGGGAGTCTGACAACCAATCAGAATATAAGCTCAAAGACAATGCCCAACAGAGGGTATAAAACCAAGGCACTTTCAGCAACTCAGCCCTTTTCTGTTCAGGAACTCAAGCCACGTGATCCTGTTCATCAATAAACCTTCCTTCCAAGCAATTTCCATGAATCCAGTGCCTTTTTCCCCAATTGAAACTGAACCCAGAAGGACATTTCTTCCCACACAGGGTTGTTCTATATTCTAAAACCTCTAATTTCAATTTGCACTACTTGTTTGCACATGTAAAAGACAAAACGGATAAGTCTGCAAAGAACATTAAAAATGAACTTCTCATTCCTTCTTTCTCTCCTTTATTGTTTTGTTGAGTGTTAACTACTAGCTCCATCCTACTATCCATGTTTCCCCAAAAATAAGACAAGGTCTTATTTTATTTTGACCCCCTGAAATAAGTGTTTGCCCTTATTTTCAGGGACGTCTTATTATTTTTGAGGTGCAGGAGGCAGCGAGCGTGGTCACCTCATGGTTGCTGCTGTGTTTTGGGGCAGGCTTACTTTTTGGGGACGGCTTATTTTAGCCCATGTGCTCAAAAGCCTGATTGGACTTATTATTCAGGGAGGTCTTATTTTCAGGGAAACAGTCACATCCTACTCAAAACAGCTGCTTGCTCAGATATTGTCAAACTTACACAGAAAGTGATGCTACTGTGTCCGAAAACCTTTTCTTTAAATTGCCTTCACACAATGCAGATCTAATGACCATGTCATTCAATATGAATGATATTTCGGCTTGCACGTTAGCTTGTGTGTGATTATCTCTCCTGACTGGATTCACTTGCAAAATAAGTGTAGATGTTTTTGTCTGAATACAAGTCTAATGATCCAGACTGTGGTTTAGGAAGAGATAATACTAAAGGGAGAAAAATCATAAAATACAAAGACTTGCAAATAGAAGCTAATACCAGTAGTAACAGGTGCTTATGAAAACAACCGGAGTACTACTTGAATACCTTCGGCATTGATAAAATTACTATCAGTCAATTATGAAAGGCAGCTTTACTTGGAAGTAAACAAGTAATGTTTACTTTTGTATGTCCCACAAACATACCTACAACACTATCAGACAACAACATCTGCTTATTTCAGGTTCTTGGGAAGGACTAAATAGGTCAGGCCTATCAAACTGGCAACACGTGGGCTGGATGTGTTATGCTCAGGCCATGCCCACCCCAGCTCAGCAAAGGCAAGAAACATTGCAATACATCACAATATGTCACATGACGCAATCGGGCTTGACACCCATGAAATAGGTGGTTAAAATGCCAAATCCAGTCTAAATATCTGATTGACTGTAGAACCAATCATAACAAATAATATAGTAAATTTATATGCCACTCTTCAGAAACCTCTAACAAGGCTGCAAAATTCCTATTAATAACTTCAGTTATTAAAAGCCATCTGGTTCCTCTCACATGCTATTAATTGTTGGCTTCTAATTGCTTTAGGATTTTCCCACAATTTTAAAATGTCTTTTTATAGTTATTGTATGCATGCTAGTCTATTACCGTATTTTTCTGAGTATAAGACGCACCTTTTCTCCCCCTAATTGGGGCTGATAATTCAGGTGCGTCTTA
>JANHFT010002090.1:194352-211819 GCA_032467955.1 Pseudoxenodon macrops
TCATGAAATTACTCCTTAGTTCTAAGTTGCTTCTCTCCTTGATTAGTTTCCATCCATTGCTTCTTATCCTGCCTTCAGGTGGTTTGGAGAATAGGTTGATCTCCTCTTCTTTGTGGTAGCTCCTTAGATATTGGAACACTGCTGTCATGTCACTCCTAGTCCTTCTTTTTAGGAAATTATACGCTCAGTGCAGGTTTTGAGAAATACAGTAATACTATTTTATAATTAAACTGTTGAAGAAATATCAACATCTGAGAATTAGCTTTTAATAATATTCAACCAGTAACTTCTATTTGTGACATTATGAAAGACTTTCATTTTCCCACTTTTTGTAAGTCATTTTTTCCAATGACTTGTATTGTTGGAATGGTTGTCAAAGGCAACAATTTTATAATGAGATAATTAACAATATAATTATTACAGTGTCAGTTGTTTTTGCAATCTTTGCAACAGATTGCAAAAAAAATGGTTTCTCTTTGTCACGGTAATCGATCTCTCAGTTTAAAATATTTAGAAAGTGACCATTCTCCTAAGTTTCAAAAACCATTGCCAGACTTCAATGGATTGAAATGCTGTTGAGCTTATCTGCCTGGTTATTGTACTAAATTAAAAGGGAAAAAATCTATTGAGGAAAAGCTGTAATATATATGTTGCATGTTTTCCTTACTAAAATTCTAATGTTGAGCAACAACTCTGGTGACCCAGTTAACTCTACTGAAACTGTAGCTTCCTCTTGATTTCAACATCATTAGTTCTTTCCTCATGGCTGGCATCTCTGCATGTAGTAAATTTGTGAGCCAGCTGCCTCTAGATCTCTTCTGCTTGGTTTAATTGTGGGTGAGATACCATAAACCTCCTGCAGATGTTCAAAATTTTGGAGCACATCAGGTGGTGTTAAAATGAAATGAAGCAAAATGTTGAGTTTCTCCTACTGCATTATCTACATTTGTAAAGACAGACACAATTTTCCCAAAATGACTTGAAAAGATGTCATCCAGCTTTTTTGAAGGAACGAGTTTGCAGAAATGCCATCTTTTTCTCAGGTACTTGCACCAAACTAACATGCAAATCCTAGTTAATATTTGTCCTTTTTCTCAGGGATAAAAGGTCTACTTAATATTAAGAGCAATATTAAGTTTAAATGGTAGAAAAGCAGGTAAAGGCTGACTTAAAGTTGCCTGCTACTGCCCATACCTATCTCCACATATTTACGCTGAAAAGGGGTTGTTGGGTAGCAGATGACTGCAGATAGATCAACACAAAACACCTCCCAAATTCCAGCTGTGCAGGAGATGTGTGGCCAGCCTGCTGATTGATTGATGTGACTTCCTGTTCTGTGCTTTGATGTTTCAGTGCATTCTACCCTGAACATAACATTTGCAGAAATATAAACGTAACACCTATGCAACTGTCCCCAAACAAAAGGCACACGTTTTCCCTCACATGCAGTGCTGGACCAGTCTCCTCAACCCTTAAGTGATGTTTTTGCAAACTGTGTAGTCTATATGAAAATCATGTGAAGAGCAGTTTTATGGACTACGAATGAGGTCTGGAGAGCAGGATTAGTGTTCAATATCGCACAGCCGAAAAAGAAATGTTGCTTGAGCAAGTAGCAAAGCTCTATCTGACTACTGTGATAGCTGGCAGACCCTCTCTTATTTTTCAGTTAGAGTCATGATGCCAAGCATGTCTTAGTAGATTTCAATACTGACAAATGGGCATCGCAGTTCACGTACTGCATTACTGTCTAGGCCAGGGGTTGGCAACCTTAAACCCTCAAAGAGCCACAAAGGTCCTAACCAGAAGCCCCCCCCCATTCAATTCTGAAGCTGACTGGAAGTCCGGTTCCCCCACCATAGAGTCTCCTCCTAGCACGGCCTCCTTTTTCCTCTACCTTCCTAACAGAAAGCCCTATCAATTGTGGAGTCGACCGGCAATAGGGAACCACAGCAGTGGGGTGAAAGAGCCACATGCGGCTCTGGAGTCGCAGGTCGCTGACCCCTGGTCTAAATCAAAATGCTGCCTTTGTACCTTGCATTTAGGAAATAATCTGATAGATGTAGAGTGTGGAAAAGACCTGATAGGGCTCTCAGGTCTTACAGAAGAAGACTTGCAACAGCTCCAAGAAAACCCTTCGAGTAATACGATAGGACACACTGCTAAGGAACTACACTGAGAAACATAAATGAATGGAAACAGTTGATTTCAGAAACAGGTGGACTTTCTCTAGAGCAAACTGGACTGTTCCTAAAGCTTTAAATCCACTTACACATTTGAAAAAATACAGATGGAGGCAGTTTTAAATGGATTTCCCCCAAAGCTCTCATTAAAAGGAAATTTCCAAGCCAGGGGAGGTGGAGTAAGAGGAGAGAGATTATTACTTTGGAAGTGACAGCTCTAGCCTCAGCCAGAGAATGATTGCAAAGCTCCCACAGAGCTTGGGGAAGGAAGCTGTGGATCTTTGCCATGGGTTTTCATTATTTTCTATTAGCTGATTGTCTCAGGAGCAGAAGTGCTAAAAATGTTTGTGACTGAAGCATTTTTGCTGATGGATTCTATTTGTTGTGGCTGCTCTTGTTGTTTGGGGCTTAAATGTTCTAAACTATTATGTCTTTATTCAGTTTCAGCATGGGAAGTCCCTGGGGCTATAAGCTCTACTATCTATTTTTTTAGACCCTTTTTTCTCCTGGCTAGTTAAGGCTTCCTAGGCGCTGAAGTGAAGTTGGATTTCCAAGCTATGGCGGATGCTTCTCTTTCTGCTTGAAAAGAGGTGATGGTTCATCTCTCCTTGGACTCAGCAGTTGAGGAAACTTCAATCCGTTCTCCAACTTTCCATCTTTTAGGCTAATTGGCTCACAGCTTCAAAGGCTGACCAGAGCAGGGGTGGGTTGTAAATTGTTTTGCTGCCAGTTAGCTCAGGGTTGTGTCTCGCAATAAAAAAAATAGCTTCTGCACATGCGCAAAAGCAAAATCCAAAATGACAGAGCCCGCAGAGACACCGAAGGATCCATGATGTCATCACCGAGTTACTACCGGTTCTAAAGAAACAGTTAGAACCTGTAGGAACCAACTTCTGGACCAGAGGAAACAAATTATCTGTAATCTTTCCAGCAGGATTTCAATCTGGTTTATAGTACTGAAACAGTGTTTCTCATACTTGTGGATCACTTTGGATATCACAGGATGCAAGTGGGACTTTTCCCCCTCAATTTGTCTGGATTATTGCAATATGTTTCAATTGCTCCAGAATGCAGTGATTGTGGACATTACTGTGTGTGTTTCCATTTGCCCATATAACAACCACCGGATTGATTTTCTGGAATTAAATAGCTAACATATAATTAAATATCTATAAGCACCTAGAGCCATGCATGTAAGAAAGGTGGTATAGAAATTTGATAAAAGATTAAGCAGAAAGAAAGAAAGAAAGTCACCCCAGACACAGACCCTCCCCCCAAAAAACACCAAGACAACCCAATAATAATAAATAATTAAAGCAATATGAGAAACAAAAAAAATTACCTTGGAAAGGAAAGATAAAAGCTACAGTCACTCTGCTGGAACGTCTAATATGCTGAAATAAAACAATTTTAACGTGTGCATAGAATTTCAATGAGGCTGGGAGGAGGGCTGTTGTGTATATTTCTGTTGAAGCTGCTGTTTCTCACACAATAGGAGTGAAGTTTCAGCAGGCTCTCTCTTCCCAAATTGGTCAGATAGTCATATTCATATCAGGTAAGATGTTGGCCATGTGACTTTGGGTTCTTCTGCGGAATGTAACAATGGAGGAGACAGAGAGGCTACATTTGAACTTTGCATTGCCTATTTCTCCCTCAAAGATCCCCGCTGGATTTTCTTTCTCCAGATCCTCTCTGTGTTTAATTTGGCCATCTAAAAGTAAGGTAGCTACTATTGCTAAACAGAAATGAAGATTCCAGTTGAGGCACTTAATATACTGTATCTAAACAATGTAATTAATTCAGATTAAGTTAAAGGAATAAAAAATAAGCAAGATGTAGTTTTAAAAATAATACCACATTACAATAAGCCTAGTTAATGACAGAAGAATCCGAATATTTCAGTCATCAATGTGATAGACGAAAACAATGAAACTTTGCCTTTTTAGAAAGAAAGAAAGAAAGAAAGAAAGAAAGAAAGAAAGAAAGAAAGAAAGAAAGAAAGAAAGAAGTGATGTGGAACAATGCAGGGATTAAATTAGTAATAATGACAGCTTAAAAAATGGCCACAAAATCAACAGCATGATTTGGACACATTCATGAGCTTAGAAGTTTTATATATTTTACCTTCCTAGGATTAAATTTAATGCCATTTTTCTACCTGAATATAATGGAATATACATTTTAATTGTGGTTAACATAGCTGGCATGCAAAAATCTAATTCTTTGTTGCCATCTAAAGGTGGTTTGGGTTTTTACAGTCCAAATATGATAGTTGTCCTCTTAACAAGTTGGTGTCAGGTTTCATCGACAGGTATTATGGTATAATAATATTCAGTTGGCTATGTCATGCAGGTATAGTGTTTTAATAAATTTTGAAATATGTCACAGAATGCCACCATTGTGCGAGCCAAAGAACATTTTTAAAGCAAATTGAAGCATTTTTACTGAAATGGGACTTTCTCCTCTTGGTGTTTGTTTGTTTTTCTCCAGCTGTCACAATTGTAACGTATTCCCTAACTATCAAGTAAGTGTCAAAACGTGTTTCTTCATTGCAACCATGTTTTGTCCCGGAAAGCAGATATGTTTGCATGTCATATACTTTTGACTAACAGCATTGTTTGTGATAATATGACTCAACATGTCATTGAATTCTATTTGGGGGTACCGTTCCCTATGTCTTGTCTACCCTAATGACTCCAGTACCCCAATACTGGAGGAAAGATTTATGTAAGCTGACTATGTTAAAAGAAAAAGACCATTTTGTCCTCCTTGTTAGACTTAATTACTGCATAGGCATCATAATAAGTTGACTTTACTGGTTGCTTCAAGGATAAAAAAAAAACCTCTAAGAAAACCTGCAAACTCATATTTTTCAATAAACCTTTAATCATTCTCTTAAGGGCAGCAATCACTTTCTGGCTGCATATATGTGTGCATACAGCTATAACAGCCTGAGGCTTCACAATACTGGTGACAGGCAGCAGGAATGAAAAGAAATGAAGCTGTGGTGTAAAGAAGTAATATTTAAACTCAGTGTTTCCATTTTTTTTTTGATAAATATATGCCCTGCAACTTTTAAAAAATCTAAACAACACCCCTTCCCATATTAAACAGGTAAAATGGCTGAGCTAAGGAACACATTTGAATGAGGAGCAAATAGCATATACAATTTGATTTACTCCAATTTTTTACTATTGTGGTTGGATGGCATCGTTTAGAATTTTTTGAGCACCAATCCATGTGACCACAGAGAACCATATGGTAACATATCACAATATGCATGTTGCCACTTGGTAAACCATCTGCTAAGAGATGCTTGAGAAATGTGATCATTGTGAATTTGGATGTAAACTGGTCTGATTCATATTTTCTAGTCTAATGTGAAGATTGGAATATAATTATCCTTCCGACATCACAGTTTCATGATGCAATTCTTGGCTTTAAAATTGTACACCAAAACAGTTGGAAATTACTATTTTAAGATTAAAATACATTTAGGAAAGTATTTATGCACATGAGGTTCTTATATTTATTTAGAGTTTTCATAGGATACAAGACAAAAGAAGGGGAAAAAACTAGAAAAACAGAAATGTACAAGAAAAAGGAAACTAAAGTTAGGAAATATACAGTATACATGACTTCTAACCTCTTTTTTTTCAACAGATAATTACAATCTGCTGTCTCTCCCTCTATATATGACTTTTTAAGAAACAAATACAGTACATTATGAAAACCATGAATTTTTATGTTGTTGTTTTTTTAAATGCAAAATGCTGTGATGGAAAATAATAGATTTACAAGCGAACATGAGAATTTAATATGATTGGAAAGTGTTTTCTTGATTATTTCTAGAACATTTCTGTGTTGTGGAAAGATTTATCATGCCATCTTTTTTCAGAAATTTAAAGAACTTACAACCATCTCACCCTTTAGCTAAAAAATACTCATCACTAACTTACAAAATAGTTAAACATATTTTCCTAGTGAATTACTACCTATGTACTAGATAACCTTTGCTTCTCCCCCATTAATCGTGCATTTAAAAATGTTTCTTAAAATAATTTCCTTTTTCATTGTATTTCATAGAAGTCTAAAACTTTTTTTTTTAAGCATCATGCCCTAGGAAATAATACAATATATTCATAGCATGAGTGTGAATATATTGTATCTATTTCTGAACTGGTAGAATTGCCTATTATTTCAGGCAATAGCATATTTGTTCGCAAATACTATCTAGATTAAAGGACTTACTTGTATAGAATAGCATGAACCTGGACTTATAATTTATTGGCCAAATTGTGCCAAAACCAATCACTACTGTACTTTTCTGTTAACAGGCAATTATCCAGGTGGCATAGAGATGACTAATTACGCTTTCTTAGCCTAAATGTTGATTTATTTAAAAACAGTATGTGAAAATCTCAATTGACCTAAGCTATGATGTATGGCACAGATCAATAACCTGGTGATGACTACAACATATAAAATATTGCAAGTTGGAATGTAAGAGAAGTAAACAATAAAGAAGATGATTGAGCAAAAAAAAAAAACTGAAGAAAGAAAAAAAACCAAATATTTTGTGTGTCTATGAAACTAAGAAAAAAGGGAAGGATATAATAGGTTGAGTGGAACTGATATTTCTTGCAGGGGAAGGAGCAGGTAGGTTTAATTATGAATGAAAGGATTAAAAAAATGCATTGCAGAAAGTACGAAACTGGAATCATTCAAATTGTTGTGGATGCACAAGAATATATTAATCAGTAGGTTGGTGATAATTGCATGTTCCACACTAATGAAGGGTGATATATGAGCTTGGGGGGTGGAAACGGGCAACATTCTGAATGAATGGAGTTGGGGCTGCGGTAGGAGAATATTCTCTTAAGTACCATGAATGGATGGGTGGGAATGAGATGAGAGAGCATAGAAAAGATGATTGAATTATCTGAGAATGCAAGCATGAATTAGAATGTTAATGGTTTGGTGATCATCTACTTAGAAGTACCTAAGCACCTACTTAGGAGAAAGCATGTTTGATTCAAATTCATGGTTTAAGCATAAGTCTATTCATAGATACACGTGATAAATAATGAATATAACTATAAAAGCATCACATGTTATGCTTTATGATGAAAGACTGAGATAATTAGGATATAAGTGTGATGAGGGGTTCTAAATGTGAAACAGACCACTTCTTGATATTGCTAACCGTGACCTTGGGAAACAATGGACATCAAAGAAAAGTAGTGAAAGAAACTGGACTAAGAGTACAACAATGAAAGAGAACAGAACTCTTTTTATGAATTCTGTCCTGTATTAAAAAAAAATTAGATTAATCTGCCAACAGGATGAATAGAAGAAGGAACACGGTAAAAAATGTACTGTGTGCAATTATGTTAATGGAAGGAAAAGGATCTTCAGTGCAATAATGAATTGAAAGAAATAGGTATAAAGTAGGATGATTACTGCAAAATCAGGAAGAAAGATACTGTACAATGCATGTGGAATATAAAGTTTATAAAGATAAAAAATAGTTGTAAAGGAGGTGGTCAAGAAAAACTAAGAACTATGAATTGAAAATGCCAAGTAATTTTGATGGATGCAAAAATGAACGCAAATGAATGAATGAATAAATGAATGAATGAATGAAGTGAGATAAAGAAGGATCTTCCACTGTAATGAATGGCATTAAAAATAAAAGTAATGAAGTGAATGGAAAGAAACTGAAGTGAAAGTATTATGCCAAAAACTAGAACTGAAGGCAGCATTCTCATGCAAGAAAAAAAACTAACTTTTCTTTAAATATTTCTAGTATGCTTAGAAAAAAAACTAAGCAAGGAAGTCATAAATATTATAAGAATTGTAAAAAACTATCTGTGTAATTTGTTCAGTGTGGCTAAATATATTTGGCTGGTAAAGAATGCCTCTTTTATTCCCCTACACAAAGAAAAGGGTAGTAAGAAGGAATATGAAAAATATACAAAGGGATAAATGGCCTGGAAAAATGTTTAATGAAATTCTCATAAGAGAAATATGTAAAGTGAATAAGCAAAATATGGGAACTATGATGTGACTTAAGCTGAACAGCCGAGATTTTTGCTCTTCTGAGAAATATTGTTTATTGGGAACTTATGAGGAAATATATGAAAAATAAACAGGCTTTAATAAGAGGATTTTTCATAAGTATAAAGATAGGCTGCTGGATATATGGAATAACATCTACCACCGTACACATAGCAGAGATAAACATGTGTGAAAACAAATAGATGTTTAGTGAATAATTCTTTGTTCAACAGGGTATAAGATAAGGAAGGGTGATATCTCCTTAGTTGTTCAGTGTATTTATGGATAGATGACTTTATATATGTATATAAGTGACTGAAATCGGGCTTTATTTCAACTTTCCTTTGCTTTACAGCATCAAAAGAATATGACCCCAAATACTTGGTTGAGCCCAAATAGTGGGGAAGATATCCAAACTTGACTCATAAGGAAGCTGGGGAAAAGGAGAACCCTTATAGACCTTTCTACCTATTCCCCCCTTTCAGAATGCTGATCTCAGTGCTGGAATAATTAATAAGAAAAGAATTGATTTTGTATTTACATTTATTGGAGAGAAAGGGATGACAAGAGAGTAAGCAAGCAAGGAAGCACACTGAGAATACATATAAAAGGAGTGTGCTAGCACCAACTGTTTGCTTAGTGGATCAACAGGGGATGCTTACCAGGCAAGCAAAAGTCTTTAGTGTGAAACTGACTAAATCTTGTCAATTTTTGGCAGCAGTTGCTAACAACCTCAGGGTTCTAATCAATTAAGGTCACAGACACAAGTGTGTTAATTTGCTGTTAACACTTTCAGGGATCTACTGCAGAGAAAAGCCGCTCAGAAAGACAGAGCTTGTTTATGTACCGTATTTTTCTGACTATAAGATGCTACTTTTTACCCCCAAAAAGAGGGTGAAAACTTGGGTGCGTCTTATACANNNGCAAACAGTGTATATCATCTGCAATGTTTGCTGGGAGGCAAATTGCTGGGAGGCAGAGGCAGATTTTTTCTTGTTTTCTTGTTTTTGTCCCCCAAAACTAGGTGTGTCTTATACTTCGGTGCATCTTATACTCCGAAAAATACGGTAATTTCCTCTGTAACAGAGCTATGAGGAGGATGAAAAAAATAGGCTAGGCGCAGGACAGTGCACACTATCTGACTATAATGACAAGCACGTGATTAAGAAAGAAACAGTGCAAATATCATAAATGCAGTTACTGAACACAAAACTACTTTTTCATCACTGTTGTAATTGAAAATAGTCACTGTCTGAGACAGTCACTAAAGGAAGACTTCTTATGGTTTTAGAACATTATTTGATTTTAGAAACAAATGCCAAGTTGTTGGCTGAGAAATCGAGAACTTGCTTCTACCCATTTTGTTATGTAGAAGTGAGAGTTATGTATACTATGTCAGGTGAAATATAAAAGTCAGATGTAGTAGAAGTTGAATATCTAAGAGATGTGTATAATAAAACAAAAAGAACTAAGATCAAGAATGAATCTGTGATGAATGAAAATGAACAGAATACAAAAGTAGGTAAAGTACATGGAGTACTTATATTTGGTCATATAGAAGCAATTATATTTGGTCATATACATAAGCCATTAGGTTTGAATAACAAAACAAATACATGAATGGGATGAATAGAAAGGGAAAACCAAAAAGTCATGGTTGAATGGAGTTGATGAGAGAGGTGAGGAATTTTAAAGAATAAAAGGCAATTTATAAAATGGTATAGGGATGTGATTGAAGTAACAATAGAAAATACAGAATTATACTGTAATGGTGTTACGGTAAACTAGATTTAGCTGTAATCCCCTTTTTTATTTCACATATATAAACACACATGAATAGAATGTAAATAATGTTGAAGTTCATAACGCTAATTAATTTCTGTAATAAATGATTAAACAAGTAAACTGCATTAACACAATGATTGAGAAATGTTTCTCTTCTGGTGGGCTACCCCCATTTTAAATATATAAATACCAATAGCAATTTAGATTTTAGACTCCTTACAGATGCTAAAATAATATATACTAATAGCCAAACAAAAACAAGTGTAAATGGGTGACTTTGTTTATCGGCTTCAGCAATCATTTCATTTCACAGATTTTAAATTAAATATACAATAATTCAAAAATGGTGGTGAACATCATGTATCCTCTGTGACTATAGTTAGACATAAATATAAATATGAATGAATTACATACAGATTGCAAAGCAGGTGAGGCCACATTTTCAAAATGTTACGGTGTTAAAAAAACATTCGTTAATTATCTTCATTTGAATTTGATTTAATTATGATTTTATTGTAGAAAATTAACATAGCTGAATGTGACAAGAGGGACATACTCAGTCCCATTAAATCAGCTGAAATAATTGTTTACTTACCTTACACAAAGATATTCTGTGGTATCTTCATTATGGCTTATTTTAATATACAGTCTTTTTGCTCAATATTTTTTTAGTAAAATATTAAACAAAATCCAAAATAGAGCATTTTAAATGTCAAGCAAGTGTGTATGTAAATATTTTCACCCTCCCCTAGAGTTCTGTTGTTGTTTTTTTCTCAGTGATAGGCACACCCTGCAAAAACAACAGCAAATTCTAATTTTTCTCTGGTCATTTCATTTCCTGAAACACTGAAACAGGCCAGGAATTTTTATATTGGATAACATACAATTTGTGTTTTTGGGAGGAGGGCAGACAGTGGATACATGGACTGTCAGGGAAAAAAACATACTGTTGAGAATAAGCAGCTGCTTCACTTAATAACTGCCAAATGGAAGGCTGTGTTGCTCGGAAATATTGCCAATAAAAGGCTCAAGCCAAAACTACTGAGAGCAAAATTGCCCACAAGTATTGACATATATTCCCACCCAGCTTCTGAGTCCATTTCTTCTCTCATCCTTCAGCATTTCATAAAATATATTCACAAAGATATGATTTTCCAACCATAAGCTGGGTGCTAAGAAATAGCCTTAGCAAAACATGGTTCTCCAATAAGAGATTTCTTCTTTATAATATGAAAGTAATGGCTATTACTATAATATGAAAGACATTTTAGTTCTCATCCATTTCTGAAGAAATGTCTTCAAAGAAAAACCAGACAGTCCAGTTGTCTCTTGAAAAAGCACATTTGGGACATAATCAGTGGTGGGATTCAAATAATTTAACAACTGGTTCTCTGCCCTAACGATATCTTCCAACAACCAGTTCACCAAATTGCTCAGAAAATGAGCAACTGGTTCTCCCAAAGTGGTGCAAACTGGCTGAATCTCACCACTGGAAATAATGCAAAATACTTAAATAGAGCTTTTAACTATGTAGACTCACATAGTTTAAAAAATCCACAGTCTTTTTAGGGCATAATAACTAGACTACCATTAATGTATTCTTTGAGGTAAAAATCCAAAACTACATCATAAAGGAAATATTCTCAGAATGTTTTATATCTACACATTGAGGGTGGGTCATCAACTCTTTCCCATGTATTTTCCTCTTCTTACCTAATAACTAACTTGTTTTAAACTTTCTAAGTTTCCAACCTTCTTGTCTTGAACCACTTGCATTTTTATTCCAATGGTTAAAATTTGTATTTTCAAAAATGAGAATCCACAAT
This sequence comes from Pseudoxenodon macrops, assembly GCA_032467955.1. NCBI lineage: Eukaryota > Metazoa > Chordata > Lepidosauria > Squamata > Pseudoxenodontidae > Pseudoxenodon > Pseudoxenodon macrops. Next base: position 206,204 of record JANHFT010002090.1, read on the forward strand.
TATTGGTGTTTCTTCACCCAGAAATTCTAAGGTGCTGCTCAGAATCTAGTTATAATCTCTGCAACACTTATGCTTATCCAAAACTTCTATAACCCATCTCAACATTAGTTAAACATTGATTCTGTGGCTTTCTTTGTTAGTTTTTATCTTCATCCTGCCTTACCAGCTGTCAAAGAGCTGCTGTTGTTGGGTTTTTTTTTAATGTCAACAAGCACATGGATTGAAGTGACCCTGTCAACACTATATTTGGATTTTCAGAAAGACTTTGACAGAGTTCCTCATCAAAGGTTTTTGTAAATGAAAGGTCATGGGATAAGACACCCTGTTCTTTTATGCATTGCTAAGTGATTAAAAAACAGAAAGTTAAACAGGCCATTTTATCAATGGAAGTAAGGCCCTAGTGCTTTTTTACTTGATCATAGATGAGTTTATCTTAGATGTGAGTGGTAAGTTAGCCAAGTTTATGAGTGATAGCAAAGTAATTAAGGTGATTAAAATCCAAAGTGATTGGCAAGCTGGGAAAATTTCCAGAAGGATTATTCCTTGAGTGAGTGGTCAATGAATGCCAGGGATGGTTTAATCCAAGTGTCAAATGTTATTACAATATTACAATACACACCACAAAAATACCGATATTGCCATAGCTTTCTGTAACTATCCAGGGAAAAAATTCTTGGTAGCTGAATGAAGTTGTTAAATCATGAGCAACAGTTGTGAAAAAAGTAAATGTTATGGATCACTAGGAAAGAAACTGAAAGAAAATTGCCAACATTGTAATGCCCTTTTATGAATCATGGCATGTTTGTGTCTAGCAATAGAGTATACAGCTCTGGTCATATCTTCTACTTATCTGAGGAACAAAAGTAAACTGTTACTTATCTCCGCAGAATTCTCTGCTCAATTTGGGATCAAAGATATTGGGAGTATAGGAGGCTGGTGTGCTTTTTCTGTTCAACAAAGGTTGCCTCCTCTTTCCCTTTCAAAGACTTAAGACACCAACTTTCCATTTGTTTCCTGAGAAACCTTGAACAGATCAAGCCCACAAGTTGCCTGCAAATGGCTTAAAGGGCCAGAAAATCCTTTCATGGATCTCGCCATACATTTATTTTTCTTTTTTTAATTTTATTTCTATTTTTTTAATATTGTATTCCTTCAAAACATTTTTGCTTATGTAATAACTTGGTTCACACAACAACATAAAACTAGGTTAACAAAACATATTCACATAAGCTAAATAATGACAGGATTCTTATAAGACGCTATAGTAAAAATGACCCAACCTCTTATTAATTTATTCTAGTCTGTTTCATTTTTATTTATTAGTTTTAAATCCTGCCCTTTTGTTCTGGAGCTCAAAATGGCGCTGCCATCTCCTATTTTTCCACATCACAACTCCACTTTGAAGTCATTTGGGCCATGACAGAACTTTGCTCAAAATTACCCAGTAAACTTCCACGAGTGGACCAGAACCAGGGTCTCTCTATTCCTAGTTAAAAAACATTAACTGCTATCCCACACATTCTCAAATTCAATCGGTTAATTTTAATTTAATTTAATTTAAATGCGTCACAAATTCATTTTCCCTGAACTTATTTTCATTGCATTAATTTCATTCCTAACTCCAAATCCCCAAATCAGTTTTTTTGTACTCTTCAAGTGATTCATCCAATAAATGCCATTTTTAAGGAAAAGATATTTCTTCTCTACAGGGAAATTGTCAGCTTAACAGTGAATCTATAATTCACTGTGAATGCCTATATAAGGAATCCAACCTATTATTTCAGAAAGCGAGTAAAAAAATCTTTTGTTTAAAATAGAGGTTACTTTAAATTTATTCGGAAGTTCCAGAAACTAGCTCTTAGGATGTTATTAAATCTAAATTATGCATTTGGAGGATTACAATACATGTAATGTTCTATTAAATTTTCAAACAATTAGATGGCTACTATAATGAAAAACAGCTTTTCCCCCTCTTTGTTCCAAGAGTAGATATTACATTAAATTATATCTAAGTATGCATGATTTTCTTAGTTAAAACTGATTCCATGGCAGACAATAGCTTTTCTATATCACAATATTTAGTAAAATCATATACAAAAACTAAAAACCGTCTTTTGAGTCTCTTTATAAAATTTGTATCAATGATATGGAAAGCTATAAGATGGGTCTATAAACTACTGTATGTCATCTAATAAATACAAGGGATAGGCTTGTATACTCAATGCCTATTTAAGACCTATTGTTTTCAACAGATTCAAATTTAGTTAATTTTATTTTGCACCAACAGAATTATTAAGTGCCACTCTATTTCCTTATTATACTCTATAGAAACAAAATTTGACTTTGAAAAAGTAGGCTAGAAAGTATATTAATGCTCTTGAATTTTGGCAATGGAAAAGACTTTTGAGAATGCCATGGATAGTTAAGAAAACAAACAGATGAATCATATAATAAATCAATCCAGACTTCTTATTTGAGGCACAAATAACCAGACACAAATTATCATATTTTGACACATTATGTGAAGTTTTCTGGAAGTCTACAGTGTGGGAAAATGAGGGAGGATAATCATCAGCAACATGGATGAATTCAAAGTGGTGGTGGGCGCACCTTTGGAGCATGCTCTCCTAGGAGAAGGTGGCTGGAGAAGTTCCCTCTAAGTAATATCTAAGAGTTGGCAAAATCCTGATGGCACATTATCAAACTATGTCTATCATTCAGGTCACAGTTGTCCCAAAGGTGCTTTTTTTCCTCTAAGAGGTAACAGGGTTTTCTTGTTTTTCTTTGAAGATGTTTCACTTCTCATCCAAAAAGCTTCTTCAGCTCTAACTGAATGTGGGAAACGGAAGGATTTATACTCCTTGCAGACAGCTGGTCATTTGCATTCTTTTAGTGAGTTGTTAAAGCCACCTGATGGTTTATCTGTGTCATCCACACCCATTTGCAATGCTAAGATGACCTTGATGACACAGATAAACCTCCAGGTGGCCTTAATGACTCATTAAAATAATGTAAATGACCAACCGTCTGCAAGGAAAATAAATCCTTCCATTCCCCACCATTCAATCAGGGCTGAAGAAGCTTCTTGAATAAGAAGCAAAACATCTTCAAAGGAAAACAAGAAAGTCCAGTTGCTTCTTGGGGGGGGGAAGCACCTTTGGGATAATCAAAATATATGTGCTATTTCTAGAAATAAACTCCAAATAGGGTTGCCACCATAAAGTATAAAAATCAATTTTATTGGATTAGCCAAATAGTTTTATTTTGGAGGGGGGACCTGTTTTTACATAAGTGCAAACATTTTCCAGATGATTGAATTTATCCAAACTCATACAATTAAACAATTTGATTTGCCCTTCCAATTCTATTTGAAAAGTCAGCTTGGAGATATCATCAAATTGACACTGAACAGAATCACCAAACGGGTGTTTCGCAACTACCTGATTGATGATTACTTTTAATTTGGTTTTCTTACTGTTGAATTTTTCAGGATGTAAATGAAGGAACTAGATGAGAGTGATGTTATTGTTTCTCTGGTGTGGTCTCTCTCTTGGGCCACTCTTCTAATCTCCCCAAGCAAGAATGACATTTATCTTTTTTTTTCTTTTAGCAGCAATCCACTTCCAGGTTAACACAGTAAAGAAAATCACGTTTCCTTCTACACCAGACTCCTGTATCATCCCATGCAATCTAAACCAATGTTTTTCCACTTAGCAACTTTAAAGTGCCTGACATTTTTGGGTAGCAAGGTGGGAAGAGTAGTCAATTTAGAGTGTAAAAAAATGTGAAATTGGCCAGAACAATTGAACATTACAAATAGGTGTAACCATTTGTTCAGTTTAGAAAGACTTGGTTTAAGAAAGTGCATATTCTTAAAATAGAGGAGGAGGAGGAAAAGGAAGAGGAGGAAGGAAGGAAGGAAGGAAGGAAGGAAGGAAGGAAGGAATCATAGTTCCAAGAAAAGTAACTGTACTAGATTTCAGATCAAAAAGAGCTTTTTTCAGGACCCTGGATAGCTCCCTTGTTCTAGATTTAAGGCTGAGTAGGGTTTATATCCCAAAGTCTTAAGTACTCTACATTTCCTACTAAATATTAAGATATTATTTATAGCTCCATATTTACAATGGATGCACCCTTTAATCAATGACATAAAGAGATTTCTAGGTTTTTATGCCAGGGTTTCTGTGATACCTATTCATTTCTTTGAGTAAGAGCTAAAAGTGTAGATAATCATTCAGGACTCTCTTATCAAATTGTTGCCAAATGCATGCTTCAACAAAATCTGCCTTACTTTTTACTATAAGTAAATAATTACAGTGATGGGAAAAATAATCAAATGTTAGTCTTACTTTGCAGAAGATGAAATAAAAATAATGGGAAATAAGTACCCTTTTTCCTTTAGTAGTAATATGATTCAACCTCAGAGAGATTAATGCAAATAGAAACTATTCATATAAGCACCAGGACATTGCAAATAAGCTAGTCTTGTTAAAGGATATTTGATTAGTCACAGATGATAAGGACATATGAATCATTTAAAAGCCAACGCTTCCTGCAGTTCTGCTTTTTCAGAGCCATGCTGGAACAATAGTTTCAATTATGACTCAGTAAAGAGAAAAGCTAAATACTTATCAGCTTCATTGCTTGACTACACTGACTAATATTGGTGAACATTTATTACACAGAAAATGATAACACAAAATAATTAATTTTATTCTCTTCCCACATCAAACTATTGCTTACTTCAGGTTTTAAAACCCTGAGGACCAATAGTGAAACATTATTTGCAGGAATAAACTGCATTGAGGAAATGAATAGAAATGTTGAGGGGTAAAAGATGGTAGCATTTACAAGAGGGAACAAGAAATGATTACCATGTAATATTTGGATAATTTTAACTAGGTTGGAAAAGGCCATTCATCAACTGGACTCAGCTGTAGGTGAATTGAAGTAATAGACAATAGGGAGTAATTAGAGGATCAACAATAATAATAATTAGAGGGTCAATAACTTCAATAAATGAAAGCTATAACAATTGTAATAACTGTTGCAATGCCAAATTTTCCCTGCTTTAAAAAGAATATGTTAAAAATATTTGTATGTCCTTTATTTACTCTTTATGGGAGGGGGCATACTGCTTCCTTTTGCCTTTTGGCCCCGCCCTAGGGGCGCTCAGAGAGTCGCATTCACGACAAACCAGTTATACTATATATCATTATTGCTGATAAATAAAGGGAGACTAGTATAGATCTATTTCAAGCTATTTAGCTCTCAGCTCTCATCAGCTAGCCATACCATTCTAGGATTTGAACCCAGGCCGCCTGCCTGTTAGGCAGTTGCTTTTACCCCTAAGCCACAGGCTCTCCTCCTTTATCAGCTGAACCAGAGGGAAAGATTACGTATTTTTCAAGATCACCTGGTATCCCGAATATGGGAGGGAGCATATATGTATATATATAGTATATATATGCAAGTCTTGGCGTATTCGGGTCTTTTCCCATGTAAGATTGAGGGTGTCTTGGCGACGTTTCGACGAAATCTCATTCGTCATCTTCAGGTGCTTTAGTATATATACTATATATTAAAGGAGTTTTATGTTTGATGAAATAGGAAAGT
>JANHFT010002091.1:0-19120 GCA_032467955.1 Pseudoxenodon macrops
TTTATAGTAGATATTCTTCTCATTTGTAATATCTGATTTCTAATCCTTTTTTTAATAAATCGAACATGTACTTCTCTGAGTAGGAGTTCTGATGAAACAATACAACGCTAGATTTCAAGGCCCTTTACTCTTTTTAAAAAGTCTTATAGCACATTTTCCATGCTCTTTGATCACCCCTGTTACGCTTCTGTTAAATGTTCGGGCCAATTTTTCGTCTCTCTTACTAATACCTACATAATTCCTTTACCCCACCTATTTTAAACTTCTATCAAATACTCTGTTAGTGCTAACCTATAACTTCATAGCTCAGCCAAGCTCAGTCCTATATTGTTTCAGGGCACACAGCCATCTAACTTTGCATTTGCAAAAATAGGCACCATATCATTTAAAACATTAGGTCTGCCCTGCCATTTTTCTCTTGATTATATATTATGTACAAAAGGGAATACAAAACACAGCAGCAGTGTGTGGGGAATATTTGTTGACAGCATTCTGTAGGGATTTTGCATAGGGAGGATTTGGAGGGCTTTCTTTGAATGTTGAGGCAGGTTTGCAATGGTGTTGAGAGGAAGATGAGAATGAGAAGTTGGACAAAGGGTTGGAGAACTGGCAGAGAAGTGGAGAATTGGAAAATGAAAGGAATCAGTGAGATTGGAGAGGGTGACAGTAAAGATGGATGATTTACGGACATTTGATTCCCCTGGATTGCCCCTGAACTACCTCCAGATTTCCCTGAATCTCAATGAACTACGTCCCATGTCTTGGGAATGGTTAAACCCAAGTCCTTGTCCAGGAACCATGGTGGTGTAGTGGTTAGAGTGCAGTACTGCAAGCTAACCCACTGCACACTATCTGGAGTTTGATCCTAACCTGCTCAAGGTTGACTCATCCTTCCATTCTTCCAAGGTCGATAAAACGAGGACCCAGATTTTTGGGGAAATATGCTGACTCTGTAAACTGCTTGGAGAGGATTGTAAAACACTATGGAACAGTACATGTCTAAGTGATGTTGCTATTAAGATACATCCCAAATACAAAACATGTGCTATATTATGAAATTCTCTCATCAAATGCTTTTACAGTCTTGTATGGGAAAAAGCAGCATATACTGTGTTAGAAAAAGCTATAACAAATCTCTTCATAACATGTGAATACTCATTGAATATTGTATATGGTTCCATTATTGATTTAAAATATTTATCTGCTTAGAACGTTATTTTAAAAAGTACAATAAAAATCACATAAAAGCTATGACAAAGCATTCTATAAAACACATCAAGAAGAATAAGATGGATATTTGAATATCCAGCTATTGTTAATACTTTTTATTAGATTTTAATTACCTTTAGCACGAATATGAAATATGAACCTCCAAACATACTTTTTTGAAACATACTTCTCACAGTTTATAGAAATCTATGAAATGAAGCCAAAATTATCATCACTGTATTAATATAATGAAGTATTGCCATCACTCTGAGTTGACTTTTCCTTATATAGCCAAATCTGCTTTGTTACATGCTGTTGTCACTCATATAATTATGCTTCCTGGTCCTGTTGTGTAATAAATTCTTTTACTCAATTTATATGAATACTTTTTCCAAGTCCTATATATTTTTCTTCTAAAAATATAAAGTGGATAGAAGCTAATATAGGCATCCCATTATGTCAATTTAATTTTGTACTACCTGCTGCTGTCTTTTTGTAAAAAAAAGGATGATTGTTGATTCCAGCATAGCACATTGTGTACATATTAATCCATATATTGCATTTGTGGGAATTCATTGCACCAATGAAACTAATAGGTTACCGAAAAGATGATAAGAATTTTCAAACTACATTTATACTAGAAGACTTTTCAGCGTTTAACTTGGATAAAAATTAATCTCTAGGGATGCACTCAAGTTTCCCTAGAGTTTTTTTTAAAAAAAACTTTATTTTGTAATAATGAAGAATGTTTTCAAAGTTTACAAGTACTGAAAACATCTTAAACACCAGACATTTATATTTGTGTCAGAAAATACAGCAAGGCTATGTTTTTAAGCAATTGGGGTGGGGTAGGAGACAATTACATGCCACATTGTTGCAAACTGAGCAAATTTTTATAGATGAGTTATAAACCCCAACTAATGGCCCTTTGATGGAAGTGCTGATACTACCTAAACTAGAACATTGCAAATGGACTGAGATCTCCAAACATTATCCCCAAGCATTTTTCTATAAAGCGACCCACTTCTCTGATGCCACTTCCCAGCTCTCCATATTCTACTCAGGAATAATAAAACATTTCAAAATGTCATATTTGTGGGATTATTTATTTATTTTTTGAAATACAGAAAACTTGAAAAATATGCTTGCTTTTCTTTCGTCTAAATGGTTTTACAGAGTGGGCTGGCAGAGCAATTGGCAGGATGGCAAATTGCTGTCCCTGCTCTCTCTTGGATGAACAAACAAAAGGGCTATTTGTGCAAATATCTAGAAAGCTGTGATTTCTTTCTGAAGCAGAAGAAATGTCTGGGTTTCTTTCATGAAGTGCTGCTGCCTGTTGACTTGCTCTCTCCAGAAGGTGAACTAGAAATATGTTAGATTTGAATAACGATGATGAGACAAGTTCATTCATTTATCTCTTTAAATAGAATTCTCATTTTAAAGTGGAAAATTGGTAATGACCAGCATTTTGCAAAGACATAAGACATGTTTGTTTTCTCAGGGGTGAAGGAGAGATGAACCAGCATTAGGAAGTCATTTTGTCCTGCCTTACCAAGATAAATCAACAACAATTCTCATAAGGGGAGATTCCTGTGTCTGGAGATGAGGAACATCAAAGAATCTTGTGGCATCTTTAAAAACTAAGATATTTATTATAGCAAAAGCTTCCAAGGGCACTTTGTTAGATGCAGATTGCTGTACAAATGTTAAAGGATCAAATGTTAACCAATAGATAAGCACCAACAAAAACTAGCACAAAAAAGGAAAAAAACTATCCTCATATTCAGAAACACATTTTTTTTGGATCTGTACTAAATGATGGGCTACAGGGAAACACATCTGTAAACTGTACAGGAAGCTTTCTTCAACAGTTGATTCACCTTGACAGTTTTACTGGAGTATATGAAAATTAGTATTAAAGATGTGATATGTAGGCTTCTTTCCAGGAATTCCAATCTGGTTTCAATAAAATGAAAACACTGATTGGAAGTGAAGTTGCCTTCCAGTTTTGCCTTTGGCTATTATGTGTTCATTCATGAAATGACAGTATTCCACAACTACTTTTAATATTCACCTTTTGAGTTCATCTCCCACACTGGACACATTGGAATGATTAAAATAGCAGTCGGATTTTCTTTAATTTGAAACAGTCTAGGTGCTGAAGAAAAGAAAAGAGGGATGATAGAAAGAAATGGGAAAAGTTTGCTTCTACTATGTCTATCGTTTGCATCAAGTTTCTTTAGTTCATGTCCGGAAAGGAATATTAATAAAATAGGATTGTAAAATAACTTCCTGAATAGTTGACAAGGAAAAAAAAGATTAAAACTTTATGGATTACCACAATCTCCGTTCTTTATTTATACACTTGCAACAGTGATGTACATTGTAATTTAATAATTTAAACCCCTGATGTCTACACTACAACAATTAAGCTTCCATGCTCATCAACAAACACTGCCATCTCAACATACTGCTGGCACAAGATAATTGGCAGTAAACTAAGGAAAAGTTGATTCTTCATTGGGAACATAACTTGGAAACATTTGGTGCATATAATTCAGCCCAAACTGGAAGATCATGCATCCCATCTTGTTTTAAATTCATTGAAACTCCTACAATTATATCAAATATTATTTTGGAAAATGTTATTTTATAAATTGTGGATCATAACACTGTAGTTCATTGTTCAGAAGCAAAATATTCTAAATGATTAATAAACTGAGGCATTTTTTCAAAGAAGATTACTGACAGCAGATCATTTATTAAAAAAATATGCATTACTTTGAAAGTTCCACTCAACAACACACTGTAATCTGAATAGCAATATATTTTATATGACTGCTTGAATCAAGTGTTTTCATTAGTATTTATGTGCATTATTTCAAACCTTTTTCAAATCACTTAATTCTTGCTTCTCTAATTTTCACATTTTCTTACATTAGGCATCAAAAACAGGGAACAAAAAATGCTTCCAGCAGCTCACAATGTCTGTTTCCAAAATGGCTTTTTGATGTGCAATGTGTACTGTTCATTGCGGTAATTTCTTGGCGCCTCCAAACGGCATAGCTATACTTTTATCTTCAGCCCATATTTATCTTTCTTTTATCCATTTTTTAAAACTCTTAATGAGGATAATCTATTACAAAGAAAGCCTTGGAACAGGAACGCAAATCTCTGGAAGTGTAGCTGTTCTTCAGTGCATTCCTCTGGTAGGTTTCTAAAGAAATGGCTTCAGTGTCAGCAGTGAAGTTCATCAACTTCTGCCCTCTTTTATTCCTGCTTCTGAACATCTGAGTTATTGTAAGCCTACAGCAAAATGGCAAAGAGTTTCCTGGCACAGGAAAGATCTCCTGATTTTTATTGTGCAATAAGCTCATAGGATGTACATCACTTAATTCAGAATATTTTGCCATGGTTGGGGTGTTTAATGTTGATGATATCATAAAAAGAAATACAATTACTTTGAGATGGTGCAATTTTTGACATTGTCATACGTACATTTTCAAGAACAACCTCCCCCTATGCCTGAAGACAAAAGTTTTCAATCAATGTGTGCTACCTGCTCTAACATATGCTGGTAAAACATGGACACTAACCTCACAATCAATACAAAAGCTTCGAGTGGCACAAAGAGCCATGGAAAGCTACATGTTTGGCATCACAGATCAAGATAGAAAGACCTACACATGGATTAGAGAACAAACAAAAGTGTATGAAACAATCAAGAGAGTAAAAGAATTGAAATGAAAATGGGCTGGTCACATAGCAAGAAGAACTAATGGCAGGTGGACCAAGGCGGTCATAGAATGGATCCCCCTTGATCAAAAGCATCCACAAAAGAGCTCTGGATCATGATTGAATGACCACATCAGCAAGTATGGCGTGCCCAATTGGCAAAAGAAAGCTTAGAACCACTTAAATTGGAAACATGTGGAAGAAGCCCTCATCTTGCAATGGATAGACAATGGCTAAAATGGTGTTGATGATGATTGATGATTGATGATTGATAATGATGATGTAAATAAGGAAAAAGTATTTTCTGAAAAATGTATATTCTATTAGAAAAGGTAGACTAATTGGTCTAGGAACTGGATCCCAGCCCTAACATCTTGTGAATACCCTTATACAGAAATATTTTTCTTTTTCTGTGAAAGGTTTTTGCTATGATGGGAAAACTTAGCTGATAGCCTCATCATAAGTTACTCACAACTCGCACATCCCATTTGTTAAATTATAAAACAAAACATCCAGGATTTTGCTGCATTTTTAAGAGACCTTGGAAGACAATAAAAAGGATATGAAAATGATAAAATAGAAATGACTTTGGAAGACAATAAAAAGGACATGAAAGTACATGGGAAGAAAATCTAGAATACTAACCACATCAACAATAGCCAACAGAATCACCAATCTGCAACAATGCAACATTACAAACAAGAACCCAACAACATAAACATTGCCAAATCATGTAGCTCAGAAATACCATGTGGGAACAAATAAGTTATCCCATACATTAACAATGCACCATATATTCTGTCACATTCAGTTACTGCAGAACATTTATCTGTGGTCACAAAAAATTCAAACCTCAGAGGACAGAAAAACATTTGTGTTTGAACAAAAAGCCTACACACTGACACCGGTCCAACAAACTCCACAAATTCTGAATAGTTTATTTTTTAACAACTCAACATGCAGCAGGACATTTCAGACATCTGTGTTGGTTATATTAAAATGGTATCCTAAAAGAGAATAAGGGATATTTCTTTTTAGGGACCATGCAACCAAAAAACCCAAAACAGTAAGAGACCTTCTTTTTAATCATAGACTAATAATCTCTTTCAGCTTGGAAGTAGAACAAGGGAAGAAATTACTCATTGGCAAAATTCACAGAATTCACCCCAACAACTAATACTAGGCATGCATGCCCCTAACTTCCTCAAAATCCACCACCACAGGTCTACAAGCTACTTAATGCAAAAAGCCTAGTAAACAAAATATCAGAATTCCTCCTATTATTAAATTCGGCTATATTCGACATTCTATTAGTCTGCGAGACGTGACTGAATTCAATCCTCCCAGACCCTATTACTACAGTAAAAGACTATCATGTTTACCGGTCCTACCATGAAATCCGTAGAGGAGGTGATGTTGCTATCTTCTATACAAAATTCCTAAATCTAAAAAATATTCAAGTTACACAGTTACTCTTCCTGAAGCCATTGTATGGTATGCAAGCTATCCCTAAACACCACATTTTGCTTCTTACAGAGCGCCTGATTACGACTTTGTACATGCTAACAAACTAATACCATGGGCAGCCTCTTCCCCACACCTCTTATCTTCCTTGGTGACCTCATAATTCAACACTCAGTAGAGATAAAAAATGGAACAATGACACCTTGTTTGTTTCCCAAGTTATTCTCTGTTTCTAAAGCCTGATTATTCTTAACTTGCACATTCATCCTCTTACCACACATTTTATTGCCACGTTCCTCTTCAGAACAAAGATAAACAAGGCTATTTAGTTATGCATTTTCAGGATGATGCATAGAGCATGGCTACAGAATCACATATATTTAAAGAACCTAATCACAATACTGGGCTACATGAATTTGCTTAGCACCAAGAAAGACTGCCAAAGTATTGCCTAATATGATTTAACTATGAAACAAAATTGAATGCTTCTCAAATTCAAAAAACTCAGGAAAACTGTCATCAGAGGTTATTGTGACATTCCTCCTTTTCAGGGTGATTGTGAAAGTGCCATATTAACATCCTAGTGTTATTGATCCTTGGTGAATCGCTTGTATTGATCCTGATAGTGTCCAAGATATGTAGTGTTATAATCTATGATAAATTCTTTGTGTATGTGTTCAAGAAACTTGGTAATTCTTCTGTGGACTTTGCAGCAATCAATATGAGAGAAGTGAAACCACTGTATGAAATAGTTCTGCTTATAAGGTGTAATTCAATTATAACTTTTTTTTTGAAGGAAATGTAATATAGTTGTCTCTAAGGTGATCAAAAGGCTAAGCCGATCAGCCTATTCTGCCCCAATTTCATATGGATAAGATTTAGTAATCGCAATCACTATACATGACAGATGGAGCTATTGCTCAAAAACTAGCATCAGCAAATACTAATGAGCTGGCACAACATGCCATGAGACAGAATAGAAGAACTGAATCCTTCTGGATATCAAAATGGGCTCTTTGGTCCACCGTTTTGATTCTCTCTCTGACTAGCAGGTTATCTTTTGAAAATTCAGTCAGGATATGTGAAGAAATTAGCCCACATTTATGATCAAGGAACAGGTCATTTATAGGATGTTGCTTCTGAATATGGACTTAGTATATAATCAGAAATACTTGTATGTATTGATTATTATCCTGAAGGAATTTGTCTAAGACAACTAGACAAATGTGAAATAAGCATCCTCCATGAAATTCCATTATCTAAGAAATAGCAAACAACATTTTAAACAGTTGAACTGTATGGAAAACTTGTTTTGATTCATCCTGAATCATCCTGAATCATCCATCAATCATGTTTATCAGATAATCCTAAATTTTAAGGTTAAGGATGAGTTGGAGATGATTTTGAAAAATTACTTTGAGGCATTGAAGGAACACAGATGCAACATTTGTTGCCAATTCATAACAGGACCCTATGCTTCCCATGAACTCTGAAGCAACTGTGATAACAGGAAGACGTGTGAACTGAGTATCTGCTACTCTTGCATTAAACCCAGCTGTGGTGTGATACAAATAGCAAAGTTTGATCCAGTTAACACCTCAAAGTATTGTATGAATTAGCTTCTCATTCTGCACTCCAAACACAGTTTGGCAGGATGGGAGCATCTCTTACACCTTCTCTATGGATGTCCTTTCATAGATGTAAGCTTTCATTCAATAAGAGCAATTCTGCCTCAGTTAGAATATGTAATAGCATTCCTGCATCATCCTATGAACACACCAATTTCTGTCTGTTGGACAACAAGTAGTACATCTATTTTATTTAGGATGATGATGATGACTTTTTATTTTATTTTCGTCAAGCATATATTAGAAAACAGATACAAGTATATACAAGATTATGAATACATGAGATGGATTTGAATAAAAGGGAACAATAGGGTAGGTATGCTAGGCTCACTGGTGCGCTTATGCACGCCCCTTAAAGACCTCTTAGGAATAGGGTGAGATCTTTCTTGTTTTCTTACTTAAAACTCTTTTTCCTTTTCTTTGTCTAGTCAATTTGCCCTTTAGCGGCTTACTAGAATTTTGCGTGCTTATGTTGACAGCTATGATGTTTATAGCATACAAGAAATTGCTTTATTTAGTTAAGCGGATTTTTAGTTATCTGGTGGGTGGAGCCAGGATTGTCTTGATGCTTAGGTGCCTAGAAATCGATATTCTTCCTACCCAATCAACTTCACATCATTGGACTCAACTGTTAATGGGTTCATCGTTCACATGCCATTCATTGATGGCCTGGAAATTAGGTGGGTACATGGACATGGATAATGCCATGCCCTTTATGAAAATGTTTAGGCAGGTTAATAGTATAAGAATTTTATCAGTCAAAATGGGCAATTCCTTGCTCAGAAGCATTCATCTGAATTTCCAAACAGCTGTTCACTTTGTCTTTAAACCTTTTCCTATTCACTATTCATGAACATCTGCATGAATGATTTTTCTAAGCATAAATTTAGGATCAGTACTTTGTGTATGAATATGGGCAATCATGCACAAGAAAAAGTATATGCTATTCATTATCCTACTATTGAAAATCTTTTTCTCATCAGAAACAAATGCCAGAAGATCCAGGCAATCCAGGACAGAAAGGAAATTATAGGAGACATTCTCTTCTTCTTTTTTTTTACATTAATGGTCTAACCTTTTTTTTTTTTAAATATCATAAATGAACCACCTACAGTTTGTCCTAAATGCAATGACTAAAAAGAATATAGAATGAACACTTACCATGCGTATCGTATCAGGCTGAGTATAAAACCACATAAGGAGTTAGTTTCCTGCAATGTCAGCATACCTAGCACACCAGCAGATGTACAATGGACTACAGATGTGTGGTAAAATGTATTGTAAGCATACAGGCAGATGGCCAGAAACATCTGGGTCACCATATTGTTGCATGCCCATGTCCTGCAATAATTTACTGCTTATTGAAGGTGGTTTGCCTTCATTTCTTGTTGTTGGACAATGGAAAATCAGACAGATATATGGTATGATGTGCACATGTGTGTTATGAATAAATAACATTAGGATTCTTAATCTAAAGAAAATAATTGGGATGTGTTCTTTTCCTGATAAGACACAGGTCAAAACTGTACTGGTGTCTTTCCAAATTAATTTAGCTATGCTTTAATCATTTTACCATTTTTCAGCATGTATTAATACTTCATTTTATTTCTTATTTAAAATCTGTATATTTTGCAGGAGAGATTGCTGGCATTCTATTCTGCCATTTGAGTTTACTACTTTTTAACCTTGTTTGGTATAAAATGAAATTAGTTTGTAGATGAACATGCCAGATGCCAAACAATAAATGATACCCTATCATATGACTGTCACTAATGAGATAATGAGCGGCTTCGGAAACCAAAGTCAGACATCACTAAACACAGATTTGTCATAAAAATGGAAGATAAGGTCCTCGGTGATTTTCAAGCCCAGTGCTTCATCTTGCTCAGCAAGAAATTTATTAATGATTTTAAAACAGGATATGCACAACAAGAGGACTCCATCTGATGGCTTGTGTCTTTTTGAAGGCCTTATATTAAAGGCCTTAACTTTGGATTATGAGTTTCATGACACTCCCTCCCCAATATTTCCCACTGTCAGATAGTAAAATGACTTCTCACAATTTTCTGTGCTGTATTTCCATTCTTCTGTCCCATATCTATCACTGTTCCTATGATAAATTATCCTTGAGTATCAAAACTATGCTGAGGTAAAAATGCTGATAGAATCACCCAGGACATTTATAGGCAGAGATCTGAGATGACAGTTAACACCAGGGCAAAGGTGCACATTCAGGATGCTGACTTTAGTTTTACAATGGAGCAGTTTCTCAATTCTTCGCCTACAGTGCTACCATAAATGCTATTGATGATCAATACCAGACCTGTAATTTTGAAATAACAGAAAGGACCTTCCCAATATCTTGGAAGCTATAACTTCATCTCTCCCTCCATCCCTCCCGCTCCCACATAACACCATTCTGAGTCCTTTGCATTTTAACAGATCACTTATCTCCTTAATAACTGTCGCCGTGCATCATTTCAAATGTATTACGTCTTCTTTGGAATCTTTAGTTCACCCACGGTAAACACTGCTAACTACTAACACATAAAACATATCGGCTGGCTTTATTACTTTTAACCATCTTTCCAATTGTGCTATAAAATAAAGGCAGATGCCATTTTAACATCTTATTATTATCAAGGGCCAGTTCCTCCAGCAGGACCTGCTTAGCAGCAATCTGCTTGTTTATCGTCCCTGTTTCCTTTTCCTTTTCCTTTTTTTTATAGGTGACAGTTTAAGGTGGTTGCTGTCTGTCTTACAAAGAGTCCTTTTTAATGGAGCTGAAGTGCCGTGCACAGTGGGTGCGCGCCTTCCTTTCATCCAGTGATATTGAGGAAGGGTCGCAGGTTCACCTGTGATTTTTGCTTGACAGCTTCGCCACACACATCAGGCTCTGCCAAATGCTCTGCCATTAATTTATGATTTAAAGTAATTAACTTTTGCTGATTAAAGTAATTATTTCAAGTGCATTGCACTCAGGTCCAAATGATGCACACAGCCCCCTCTCCAGTTTGAGCTAACAGCATGCCAAGTGCTTAAAAGCTGCACCAGGGAGCTCACAGTGGCTTCTGCCAGTCTAACAGATCTGCCATGTTTATGGCTGACTTGTACTAACTGCTCATTTTAATGTGGAACCCTGGCAGAATACCGACACAGTGTGAAAACCTTCATCCGGTAAACAAGGCAAGCTTCAAATTGGTGACACCGATGACAGTGAAAACTGTTGTTGTTTTTTAAAAAAAAAGACCTAATCTTGCCTCCAGCCTTTCAGAGGTAGGATGGTTTAAATAAATAAAAAAAGCCCTACTTACTCTTTATCCAGATTGGCTGTTAAACAATTTACAGCTTCATTCAGCATTTGCCTTTTAGCAGGAGGCCAAATCAAAATCCAGGAAAGGACACAGAAAATACCAGCCAGTCAGTTCTACAATACAGAGATCAACATTTGAAAACAATAAACGCTCTACAAAATAACACCTCTCTCTCCTTAATATCACTATTAATTTTTTGAGATCCAGCTTTTTCCTGGTCCTCTGTGTGAAATCTGGATTCATCTCAAGACACACAGCCTTGCTAGGAAGATGACACAAGCATCTCAGGAATAAAGCCCTGTCAAAGCGAAATACGATTATAAGAGTGAATTTTGGCTAATAGGCTCCAAAGTCTTGTTTTGGTTTTATTGCTCTGTTGGAAGAAGATAATTCCAGGAATGGCCCTGTCTGGCTTTTGAACACATTGTTATCACTGAGCACCAGCAAGCTTATACTTAAATAAATATGCCTGAAAAATAATAAGGCAAGGCATTAAAGCCAATCAGTTTATTTTAATTAAATATAGCAATCAGTTAGTTAAATTAACTAATTTTATCTCATTGGGCATTTTTTCTCCGTTTTGTGTCACAGGGCTGTTTTAAAAACAGTGAGTTGCTTAATTTTTTTTGTTCTAATTTGAATTATAATCGCAATATAATTGCCCCGGTTACATTCTTTTTCTACTTTGGAAAATCTGGTTTCATAGTAAATCAAGCACCTGGCAACATTCCTGCTAAGCAGGATGCCAGCTTGGCAGCCTCAGCTGAGGAGAAAGCTGTCCCGATCCCACATACACAAAATTGCACCCCTCCAAAAATATATCAATAAGGGGCCATTGAAATATTTCAAAAAAGGATTTCTAGTTTGAAATGTGACCTGTGGTACTAAGGTGGATAAAATTCTACACTATCAAAAGCAGGCTACTTGGCTTTGGTTTGTAAGACAAAATGCAGGTAACCGTTTTGTTGATTCAGTGATGTTGAATTTTGGCTGAGCAGCCTTTTTTTTTTTTTTTGCTGAGGTAAACTCACTTTGCTGAATACTCAATCCACTCTTATGGACCAGCATTAAACTGAATGCCAAATGGTAGCCGCTTATGCATTAAGAATAAATCCAGGGAGTGATCAGAGAGCTCCATATGGTTTATTCACAAGTTCCTCTAGATGGAATTCTATTGAAACCAAACTTTCTGGACCTCTTAAGCAATGAAATAATGAAACTTACCGTATTTTCCCAGAATCATAAGGGGAAGAAACCTTTTGCAAACAGTTGGATTATAAAAAAGATATGTTGAAATGTCAATATGATATGAGCAATTGTTTGACACCTAATTGTATGTTACGGAGGTGTTGAAAAGAAAGTGCTCAATATTTCAGGCTCAGTATTGGAAGTTACAATATGAAGCAGGAAATAACTTGTATTATTATAGTGGCATTTAATTCTAAACAACCCTTCACAGAACTGGCTTGCACAGTTGTCTAAGTCAGTGATTCTCAGCTGTGGAAACTTTAAGATGCATTGACTTCAATTCCCAGGGTTCCTCAGACACAATATTAACGTTGCTAAGGTTGAGAAGACTGCTCTAATCTACTGTTATGTCCTCTATCCATGTGAATGTTCATGGTCGTATTAATAGAATAGAAAATGGTCAGATACATGGAAAAGTTCATGATTCCACACCATGTTCTGCAGGGATGAAAAAAGAATAGTAATAATAGATGTATTGATTCAGTGTAAGGTGTAATTAATAGCCTCATATTATCTAATATGATAGTCGTACCATCAAGGAAATTTGTAGTCTCAAATGTAGATACAATGTAATTTGAGGACTCTTATATCACAACATCTAGTCTGAATTGGCTTTACATAATATTTTGCTGAACAACTTAGTTCTTTCTGTAAATGTATGTATATTTGGATATGTATGAGTATCTACAATGATCAGAAATTATTACCAGGAATGTGATTGGAGCAAAATATTTATGAACAAATACTTACAAAAATAGTAGGGGATAGTGAGGGGGGAAAAAGAACATTTCTAATGCAGTTTCTAAATTACTTGTATTTGTCTTATCTCTAGGAAGACATTTTCTTAATAATTTACCTCGCTACTTATTCATACAATGTCTCCAGATGGTGAACTGCATCTTCAAATAACCTTAATGACAACTCCGAGATGGTTCATTGAAAAAGGACGATGCATAGTCTGGACATTAGTCAAGATATGTTTAAATCAAGCCACAGTGCTTTTGAAATCCATGGCATAGAGTTTAGTTACAATAATGCTGCAGAACCATGATTTTCAAGAGTAACTGAACCACAATCCTAACTAACACACATATGAGCAGACTTGCTTATATAGCTTACTTCCTGGCTAAGGTGCTTCAAAGTAATTTATTCATTGGCCACAATGTGACAACGACAAAACCATCCATCAATATCTAATTTCAATTTGCATGCAAACATCTGGAACATGTTTTACATGCAATTTCCTGTATTTTTTTGCTTCTGTGCTGGTCATATATGATGTCCAACACCATATGAAAGGGACAAAATTATGAAAGCCATTAGCTTGTTTCCTAACATACAGTGTCTCCTAGCATATCCAAAACTATATGCAGACAAAGTACGGTTACATTAAACTCATTTTTCTAATATATTGTATTGTGTAGTTATCCTCAAAAAGACTAAGAGTTTTATTTATTTATTTATTTTTCATCAACCATTTAGGGTTTCATAAACCACGCTGGAAACCAACTGATAATGGCTAATTGTTAACTAAACAATCGCAGATGCTAATTATAATATCCAACAGAGTTCTTCGAACCATCTTTTATATACTTATATAAATACATTGTGGGATTTTGGTATAGGTCTGTCTGTCTTTCTGTCTGTCATCCCACTATCTCTAGAAATATGCCAACTTTGAAAAGGCTGATTAGCTTAGTGCATTGTGTTTAATGAAGCAATGGGTGCATAAAATGACAGTTGACGTTCCATTACGGAACTACTATGAACCTAACAAAACTAATGATCAATAACAGAAGGAAGTATTCTTCCATTGCTTGACTATTCTTCTATTTAACTAAGTATCATACTTACAACATTTGAGGGTGATTTTTGTTTTGCCTTTCCCCCCACTTTTTTTGGCTGCAGTAGATAATTTCCACAAACCATTGCCAATGTACATGCCTCATTGCAAATACTCAATTAGCCTCGGAGTATTGAAATGCAACACACTGAAGCAGATTTCCCCCCCTCCAAATATTGACAAAAGGAATTCGGTGCCTATTTTTATTTAATCTCAAGCATAAACACACCACTGAGTTACAATCCATTGCCATATTGTTCTGGTACTAAAACATATTTTCGAGTCCAAAATCTGAGCGGCAACTGGAAGCCCTCTGGGTTTCCAGGGCCTTCTATTTGTAGAAATTTGCTTGCCTAAAATAATGAATAATGAACCCATTACCTCCCTGACTGTGGCCTGCAGTGTACGAAGAGATATTAGCAGCAATTTGTACTCAACATGCAGGTCTGTTCCATCTAAAATGTTATCAATGAGCTTGTCAAGCCAAGGCCTAACCTTCTTTGTTATTTTCATCTGCTCTCCCTCTTGGATCTCTCTGCTTGTGCCTGTAACCTCTGAAGACTATCAACAGGATGTCTTACACCTGTTTTGTCTAATGCTGGGACTTGGAGTCCTGCACGATATTCTGTAGGCATTGGCTGGCTTGCTGCTTTGCTCAACATATATGTCAGAATGTCAGATGATCGTTGTTGCATCTGCAGCTGTTGCATAAGAACAGTGCCAGGGGCATAACTTTCCTGCGGTGAGCTTTAATTTGCTCTACTCTCCCAGAAGAATTCCGTCACTTCACCTTGCTGAGGCTGTGACAGCTGTATAGGAATGGAGCCCATGTACAGCTGAAGTCAATTGTACCATGAAAGAAAGTCAGACTAAAACCCAGGCTAAAAAAAAGCCACCATAAATAAAGGTCAGTTTCCATACATAGAGATATGATGAGGGAACAGATTCTTATCCAATCCCCCTACATAAACTGGTTTGAAATTGAGGTAGAAAATGATAAAGGATTCATATCTTCAAGTAGGTCAATTGCTGATTCATTTGGAAACTATGCCAGAAGAGTTTCTTGAAGTCTAAATAAGATATAACCTGTCAAAATATTCATGGGGGACATAAGTAAGTTTTATGACTGGGTTCAGAATTAGGTTGACAATCAAAACAGATGTAGAGTGTGATGGCAACTGGACTGCCAAAGGCAAAACAATAGCACAACATTCTCTTGTCATCTTTCCCGTAGAAGGGTGCTTGTAACTCGTGAATAGCAGTAGACAATCAGCAGAACTAGTCATGTTAGATTTATTAGCATAGAACATACATGTGTGATTTCTATTTTTCAACAGAAATGAACGAGAATCTTCACAAAAGATCTGAGCTTTTTCATATTTCTGGTTCAAGCATCAGATTTTCAAATTCTGTAAATGTATGAGGTAATAATTATTTTCTCCAATGGAAAACAAGCCTGGAACAAAATTTTAGAAAGACAGCATAACTGCATACATTACTTAATGGTGTTTTCCCCTTCACTTCAAAGACAATGCTTTGCAAAGGGACATGAGAGATAAATTATTTTCTTATTGTGTTTTTATCCTGCTAGATTCAACAAAATGTCTCCTGGCACTTCACAGCATAAACCAGTGTTTCTCGGTAGGAACTTTAAAATGTGTGAACTTCAAACTTCAGAATTCCCCAGCCAACATTAGGAAGGCCAACTGTAGGCATGGGCTAACTGAGGAAGTCTGGGAGTTGAAGTCCATGCATCTGAAAATTGCCAAGGTTAAGAAGCACTGTTATAAATACCTAAAAACTGAGTAAAAACACAACAGAACAATATAAAGCAATAAGATAATATTTAGAAGCTTAGGCAGATGCATCTCTAATTCACTGAACTATATGAAGAAGAGGAAATACAGCACAATTAGATTTCCAAGATTCTGTTCTTATAGCCAATCTCAGTAAAATAATTTTAGATTCCTGGTCTTACCTACCTATTGCAGCTGATAGTTTGCATTAAATGAATTCAATGCAGTGAAGGTGACCCTCTGTGTACTTCAGGACCGAGCCATATAGGCCTTTATAGGTCAAAATCAGTAGTTTGAACTGTACCTAGTAACTTATTAGTAACCAACACACTGGCCATAAACTAGAAGTTATATGACAATAGTAGCCTTGATTTGCTACTATATTGTACACATTTTATATCAATTTCAGCTTCTGACTGGTCTTCAGAGGCAGCCCCATGTAGAATGCATTGCTCCAATAGGGAAATCAGCAGAACCTGAGTGAAAGACCCTCAGCCACAATCTGTACCTGCTTATCAAGGTGCTCTATGAGTCCAGGAAGAGCCCAGGTTCCCTCAGGTTTTGAAGTCAAGATGATAGGGGAGCATGATATGTGCATTCCATTTTTATACTATTATAGAAATGTTAAATGAGCCTCAACTTACATTTTGATTTTGTTTCAATGTTATCATTTTACACTGTGTTTATTTGTATTTCTCCTATCTGCCAGAGGATATTTAAGATGGACAGCCATATAAATTTGCTTCATCCTTCTCCGTGGTGGTTCCCTCTCTCTGGAACGTCATTCTCCCTGAGATTAGAATGGCCCCCACTCTAATTCTCTTTTGGAAGGCATTGAAAATCTGGTTCTGCCAGCAGGCCTGGGGAACCCAGAATGGAATGGAGTCCATTAAATGGCTTGTATGATCGGCTGTTGCTGGGACTGGAGGTGGGGAGTGGGGATGATTTTATTTACATTAATGTATTGATTTTTTTATCAGTTTTATTCTTTTTTATTTTGTTTTTTATATTCTGTAAGTTGCCTTGAGTTGCATTGGTGAATAGTTGGCAATATAAATTTAATAAACAAACAAACAAACAAACAAACAAACAAACAATAAAATAATACATAAAATAAAATAACAAGCAATAAAGTTAAATAATAAATAAAAAATACAATAAAAAATAAAATAAATAAAGTAAAGGCACAGACATGTTCTTTTAGGTGGACTGTTATCCCTTCAAGATGTATCAACAATGATAAAAGAGATCCCTTCTACACAAATAGCAACTCTGTCTTGCCTCACTTCTATCTCAACCTGTTTTGTTGCATCCAGATCCCAATAGCCTCCAGATGCTGGTTAATGACTTTCACTGTATCTCCAGTTCCGCCAGAGGTGGAATATACCTGAATACAATCAGCATACTGGTGTTATTTTACCCTGAACTGATTGATGAACTCTCCTGTGGAGTCCTTGGTGAGCTTGGATATTTTCTTGCAGACATTTCATTACCAAGCTAGCACAAGCTAGCACTGCTAATCTACTAACACTGATGATGTTATCCAGTTTCTAATGAAATGTCTGCAAAGAAAACCACCAACCTCAGAGAACACCAAGTACCACAGAGTTCAACTCTGAGCTACAAATATTCTCTTCTATCAGAACTCTCCAGAAGTACCATAAAGCAGTTAGACAGGAGGGATGATAGAATTGATACCTGCGGGGTCCTTCAAGTGAAGGCCCACATAACTGACCTCTCCTTTTCCTGCCATTGACTAGTACTGATGACTCACACAGTGCCCCTAATCCACAAACCTTATAATTAGTCCAAGAAGTCACCATGATTGACGGTATTAAGCACCACACAAAGCTCTAAAAAGGCCAGGAGGGCTGTACTTCCTGTATCCAAGTCTTTCCTTCTTTAGCTGTGAATGGGATAGAACTCCCTTATACCAAATTGATGGCAATTTGGGAGTCATTTTTGACTGTAATGGAAAAAAAAGGGTTTTAATCTTGAAGAACAAAAGAAAGAGTTGCTACCAAGGTAACGATCAGATAAATGAAACTTAAGCAAAGGCCATAAAAGTATTTTGCTAAAACATCTCAGACAGTCTCCCTTTCCAATTGTCCTGGAGGTAAAAAAGAGAGGAAAGGCAGCATGTTCAGACTTTCAAGATAATGTGATAAAAGATCTGAACAGTGACTGATTCAGTCTGGTTCACTGGATACGACTGACATGGACTTATGGCCGCTGTTCAAAGAGCAGATCACAGCTATATCTGGTAAAGTCTTTACTGGTTCATCTTGTGTACCAAATGTGCCTATATCTGGATTAGGAAACCCTACTCATTCATGCCTTAGTCACCTCCTGTTTGTAATGGACTCTATACAGTAGAGTAGAGTATATATTATATAGTAGAGACCTTCAAATTTCTAAGATACCTAACGTCAAAAATGTCATCAAAAAAGCACAACAAAGAATTGAGTTTTCTGCACCAACTCAGGAAGCTCAAACTGCCTAAGGAGCTGCTGATACAGTTCTACAGAGGAATTATTGAATCTGTCATCTGCACATCCATAACTATCTGGTTGGGTTCTGCAACCCAACAATTCAGACTTCAGAGAATAATCAGAACTGCAGAAAAAACAATTACTACCAACCTGCCTTCCATTGAGGACCTGTATACTGCACGAGTCAAAAAGATAGCTATGAAAATATTTACAGACCCCCTCACATCCTGTACATAAACTGTTTCAACACCTAACCTCAAAATGATGCTATAGAGCACTGCACATCAGAACAACTAGACACAAGAACATTTTGTTCACTCTGCTGAACAAATAATTCCCTCAACACTGTCAAACTATTTACTAAGTCTGCACTATTATTAATCTTCTCATT
>JANHFT010002091.1:40423-56946 GCA_032467955.1 Pseudoxenodon macrops
TGCTGGCTGTACACCGCCCTGAGTCTCTTGAGAGAAGGGCGGTATAAAAATTTAATAAATAAATAAATAAAATAAATGAGTATAGTGATCTTTTTGCACTTATTTAGTTATGAGGTAGCCCAGAGGATTGTGTAAATGCAACAACTTTCACTGTGCAATGCTCTCTCCAATGAAGAGCACCTCCTTGACTCCGCATGTTTTCATTCAATCACAAGGAAATAATCCCTCGTGCTGGGACTTTTACACTAGCAGCTATAAATGTCTATGGAGATTCTCAGCCATCCAGGTAGGTCATGGCTGCCGCAAAGGTGCTTCTTTCAAAAAGCAACTGGACTTTCTTTGTTTTTCCCTTAAAGACATTTTGCTTGTCATCCAAGAAGCTCCTTTAGTTCTGACTGAATGGTAGAGAATGGAAGGATTTATATTCCTTGCATCATCTGGTCATTAGCCCTCTCTCTGAGAGTCCTTGATGCTGCTTGGATATTTTTGCTGCCGGTTTGCTCAGGGTCGTGCTGCGTGTGCATGCGTGAAGCGCGCACGTGCATACACAGCAATCAAAAACTAGCTTCTGCAGATGAGCAGAAGCAAAAACTAGCTTCTGCGCATGTGCAGAAGCAAAATCCAAGATGGCGGCGCCCACGGAGAACCGGACGGGAGAGGCTCTGTGATGTCATCGCCAAGTTACTATTGGTTCTATAGAACCGGATAGAACCGGTAGGAATCCACCTCTGGTGTGGAACCTTCTTTCAGTCCCAAGACAGTTCCAGAGCCATTTGAACTATTTAAATGATTCTGAGGGCACAGATAAATCTCCAAGTGTCCTCAAAGACTCTCAGAGAGAGTGCTAATGACCAGATGACTTCAAGGAATGCAAATTCTTCCATTCCCCACCATTCAGTCAGAACTGAAGAAGCTTCTTGGATGAGAAGTGAAATGTCTTCAAGGAAAAACAAAGAAAGCCCAGTTGCTTTTTTGGGGAAAAAAGAACACATTTGGGGAAGTTCTACTGCTAAGGGAACCCCTTGATTTCTTTTTATCCCATTTCCCAGTTTATAAACTTTGTAAACATCCTTGAAAGGCCATTTGTGTTCAGTAGTTTAATTTTTTTCTTCAAGCACTTTTCTTCTAATGGGAATGAACTTGAGAATACAATGACCTTGGACATGGTAGTATCTTACATTTTTCCACTGACTATACTGTAAGCAGAACTTGAAGTACGGTAAATATTTAAAAACCAGATTTAACCTAACCTGTGAAACTTTTCCATATGTTTTGGAATGAGGTTCACTCCTGCTATCCTACAGCATCTATCCTATTGGTATTTCAAAAGGCCCTGAAGTAGTTGACAATTTTTCTTGTTCTCATCTAGATTTTTCTTTTCTCTGCCAACTGTGTAAACCAATCAGTGTTGATGTGAGTCAGCTGGCATATACATTTAATTATAATCATTTATTTAAAAAAACCCACAAGAGATCCATAGCAGCAATTTGAAACCTACAAACAGTATCAATAGGCCTTCAGCTGTGGGCCTACTGTATAGGAAACTCCTTACTTACTGAAGTGGTCTTTGGACCTTTCTTTCCTCTGAGAAAGGCTTTCCTGCACAAGGAACTACCATATATTTTGGGACTATAAAACGCACCGAAGTATAAGACGCACCTTAGTTTTTGGGGAGGAAAATAAGAAAAAAAAATCTGCTTACCATCTGGCTAGAGTCATTAGCAAACAGCCTGGAAAAAGCTCAGTTTGGCAGGCTGATTTTTCAGTCTTGGAAAGCTCCATTTGAGAGGCTGGGAGGGGCTACATTCAGTGTATAAGACACACCCAATTTTTTACCCTCTTTTAGGGGGAGAAAAAGTGCATCTTATACTCAGAAAAATACGGTCCAGGCAGATAATTATCTACCTGGACAATAGTTGAGTAATAAAAAAAGTTGGAGAAGTTTATTTAAACAAGTTTATTGAGGCTAATTTGGCATCCTCTGGCATCTCACTGGACTTTTTTCTCCCATCCTCCTATCCCTCTTCTTTCTTCAGAAAATGGCTTTGTTGCTTAACAGTCACTGACTCTGCAGGCAGTCATAGTCAGATGCTGTTGTTTACTGACAAGGAGCTGGTGCTTTCCCTTCATCACAAAAAATGAAGACCCAGTCCATTCTTCTACCTCTACCCTTTCCAGGGCTGTACTGGAATCCTCATACTTAATGTTAAATGAGAGCTGCTTATTTAGATATTTATTTATATCAGTAGTGAGATGGGAAGCATACAAGTTTAATTTTTTTTACCACCCTGTAGAAATTTAAAAAACAATAACCTTAATTTGGGATAGAGTTGGGGTGACTGAGTGGAGCTGTGCATTTACTGGCCAGTTGCCCTTCCTGATGCCTAATTGGAGTTCACAGCAGATAGTTCTTTCTTTGTGCTCTGGGAGAGAAACATCTGCCACTGCCTAGGATTGAACTCTCAACCTTCTAAATGGAAGGTGAGCATCTTCACCACTAGGCCACCACGCCACTCATTCAAGTTTAATTAAAATAAAGAGAGAGAGAGAGAGAGAGAGAGAGAGAGAGAGAGAGAGAAAGAAAGAAAGAAAGAAAGAAAGAAAGAAAGAAAGAAAGAAAGAAAGAAAGAAAGAAAGAAAGAAAGAAAGAAAGCATTTTGACCCTGGAAAATTCTATCTTTCAATGTATCTTCCATGTGCCATTGTGGGAATGAATTTCTACTTTCATTCCCCAGACCTGGGTGGTATTGAATGTAGAATTGGGGTCAGGTTCCTTCATGCTCTTGAACTACTTCCCAGAGCAATTTCATTGACTTTAAGACTTTAAGTGGTCGGCCACATTTCCCCATTTGTATTATTCTGATGACTCCTCAAAGTAATCATTTGTGAAATGACTGTCTGTCTCGACAGAGATCTATCACGTCCATCACATGGCTATCATGCCCCATCCTAGCCCAGATTTGAAGTCCCTTCCAGAAGGAAGTGTGTGGGGCAGTGGCAGCTGCACAATGGCCCAGCAGACATATAGTAAGGGGTAAATCTGAGAATCTGTTTACAGGGACTGTGGTGATTTTCGTCTCTCATCTGGAAGATTGGATATAAGCCTATGAAATGTCAGCATTTGGGCAAATACTTTTCTCTCTGCAGCTCAGTAGGATCTGAATTCATGGAACATTTACTATGAAAGTAAAAACAAAAAAGCCCAAAACTGATCTTCAATTTCATGGTAACAGTTTCTCTTATTATCCACAATCCTTAACTTCTTTCTCTCCAACCTATGATCATATATCAACTGTTCCCTGACTAACGCACCAAATTCCCATCCAGCTTTTGGAAACCAGCCATGGAACAGCTTGTATCGGACCAAGGATTGTTTCTCATGGCTCTGAAGGTTCTTCACAATCTTTGCAGTCTTTCCTCTTTCTAGATTCCAACAAAAAAGTATATTACAGCTCAGATGATCATGTGCAGGAGGGAGTTGTAAGGGAGAAAAATGTTTGAGCAAAACTGGAGTGAAAATGATCCAATGTTTCGTAGTCTGACTGCAATATTTCTTCTCTGTTATTATCTTTACTGAATGAGGCCATGATTCAAATGTGTCTGTATGTGACAGACGTTGGATGGGAATGATTCAGGAATGCAGTACATGAACAGTACTTTCATTTTTTTTTTAAATTGGGATGTGTGTATGGAGCATTTTTGCTTTTATAAATTGGACTAGTTCTATTTTAGGGCTCACTCTACAGATTTAGACTTCTTCCTTATTATTATGAAAAAGGCAATTATCCTTCTTTCCTTCCTCTCTCCTTCCCTCTCTCCCTCCTTCCCTCCCTCCCACCCTCTTTCTTTCTTTCTTTCTTTTCTTCCTTCCTTCCTTCCTTTTTCTTTCTTTCTTTCTTTCTTCTTTCTTTCTTTCTCTTTCCTTCTTTCTTTTTTCTTTCTTTCTTTCTTTCTTTCTTTCTTTCATTCATTCATTCATTCATTCATTTATCCATTCATCATGCTGACAAGATTTGCTACCACAATTGGAGAGGTCCTTTAAAAGTAAGGGGAGATTTGGGTTTTCATGGAGGTTTAGGACTAAAAGTTGACCCTTTTTTATCCAGTTACTTTTTTATGACTGTTACCAAATGATTGGCAGTGGCTCAGAGAGACCATGGCCCATGTCAGAGTTCCTTCCCAAAACAAAGATATTTAGCATCCTTGATTTTGAGATCAACTACGGTATGTGTACTGCATGTTTTCCAATCAGATAATGCACTATTGTTCTAACTACCATAGTCTTGAAAAGAACATTACTTTTGTTCCCTGATATGAAAACATGATCAGCTTTCCTTTTTTCCTTTCCTGGTGGATGGAAGCTTCTTGTATGGCACAATAAATGTAGGAAATGAGATAGGGGGTCTCTGCTCCACCAACGAAGAAGTTGTAGTTTCCTTCCAACGTTGCTGTAACAGCTCAAGTTGGTTCTGCTTGCATTCTGCAGGAATCTCTGCCTGACATTTGTGTCAAAATAACTTAAGAGATCTGCTGGTTGTCTGGCTTCTTGCTCGAGGGATATAGTTCTCACTTGAGGTCTGAATGATTCTGAATGCAGGTCCCAGTCCAGCCTTGCCTGAAGGGATACTGTAACTGGCTGAGTGGCTAGCTAGGGAGTGAAGATAAATATATTCACCATTGGAATGTAAATATTGCATTAAATGAACCTACACCCAGGGAGCGGACAATAGTGCAGTGCATGTGTCAGAAACAATTGCAAAGAAGCGCTTCAGACGTTGTGCAAATGCAGCACTCTGCTCAGCATTAAAACAGGTTGTCCTTTCTCAGGGTCCTGCATGGATCTATAAAAAGGTGTGATGGCTTCAAGACAGTTACCTCTTAGGAGCTGATTCACTTAAAACGCCACAATTTTGATCAGTGTGTATGTGTGTTTTTAAAAGTCTGGTTGATTGAATGAATCATAGGAGCATGGCACCTCTCCTATGAGAGCTGAATCATTTCTGAAGCTCGCGTAGCTTAATGAGGCAACTTGTGGCCTGGACAACAGCTTACCCCCCTTGACTATACTTTATTAAAGGTCATTTTGATATAGAAGTAATAATTAGACGCTAACATAGTGCACAGTAAGATGCCCAGCATCCTCAGGAAGAAGAATTCTGGACCCCCATATATACCCAATAAACCTTCTTAGAAAATAAAAATGATGATAACGGCAGATCAGGGCTTTATTTGGAGATGTGTTTTCCACTCCCAATTATCGAGGGTGGTAAACAACACTAAGACGAATGACAGAAATTAATCTCAATAATTTGGCTGTTGAATAAACATGTTGGGACTGATCGTGCAGGATCTGCTTCTGGATGGTCCTTCCACATAAGCAAAGCATTTTGTGAGAGTGCTTTCGACATAGCCATGACATTCCAAATGCGCTAAACCAAAAGGCCATCTATCAACACGCAATTATCTCTTGATTAATGCCCATTCTTGAGATTTTTGAGACATACACTAGGTAGGGCTTCATCGTTAAGGATCGAAGACAATATCTTGTTTCACAGCACATAGTTCTACAAAGAACTTTTACTTGTTGCTGTAATAAATGCATTTTTCTTCCCAGCTTAGTTTGCAACAGAATACCTTGGACCGTAAGGGAGACAAACTACAAGCGAACAAAAGAAGGAGTTACGTAAAAGAAGGTTGGGGAATCAAAACGTAGCTTCTAATTCTCTGAGACATTTGAATAATATTTCCCATGATCTGCTAGCCCAGCTCAAGAGAGGGATTATTTCATTCCCCCCCAACTATGCAGCATGCCAGCCATACTGTCAGTGGGGCTAAGTAACTGGGAATCCGTGATGGATCTTTATAGGAAGTTCTGTTCTACCAATGTGCGCAAGCATATTCCTCCCTATGTATGTAGTAAATATTTCAAATGTATAGTTTACTCAATGTGGTTCAAGCACGCGGTGGTGTTATGGGACCCAGGTAATTTCCCAGTCTGTACAATACTTAATTGAAATTATAAAAACACCAGCCTAGTTCTTTTTTTCCTTTCTTTCTTGGTAACTAATAATTGCACTGGATATTATAATTTAAGGACCAATTTCTGGAGTATTTAAATATTAATAAAGTGGTTGAAGAAGAGACAGAATAGGGTATATATATATATATAGACTATATTCACTATATGTGCTTTAAAAAAACCTTCCTTCAATTTCACTTTGTTTTTTGTTTTTTTAAAAAAAGATCTCCTTCCTTAATTTTATTTCCTTTGGGATGGTTTGGGTCCTGAACTCATTGTGAGATCTTCAAACACATAATAAGAATTAATCACCATTAGTTCGCTATTTTAACAGCTGCTTGCTACCTCCATAGCCCAGTGCAGCTGCAAACTTCTCTCCCTTTGCTGACATCATAATCCCATTACGGCTGCAAACTTACATACATAAAATGCAGATTTAAGCTTTTCTCCTTCCCTCCCTCCTTCTCTCTGTTTCAAAAACAACTTCTACTTCTTAATTGCTTGAACCGCTATCAGAGACATAAAAATCCGTTCTCACTTGGCAGCTCGTCTTCTTGCGGGTTGAACTTCGAAGCGTGCTCCTTGGCTGCTGGCTTTATTACTAGACCCAAATGTAAGTCCGTAACTGGCTACCTGGGATTCAGATGCCCAACTTACAGGCTGAGTTTTCCAGACGTGGCAGCTGGGTCTGTTGATTCCTTCCTCCACCTTCTCCCTGTACCCTTTGCTGGGAAATATTTTATGAGCCTACCAACTGCCATGATCTATGCATAAATCTATGGTTATCTGTTTTATAGTGAGGGAGTCAAGATACCTCCTTGAGCCCAAAGGGGCGAAACATTTGGCTGTGAAACACTGATTGTTCCCCAGCCCATGTTCAGAAAAGATTGGAAGGGAGGTGGGGGGGGGGTGTTATTCAGATTTGGCTAATGAGGGAGGCAGGACCAACCCAAGACATTCTGTAGCTGAAGGAAAAGGATAAGTCACCTCTCTGGATATAGGCAGTGATTGATAGGGTGTCATTCCCCAATCTACGGTGACTCTACAAGACAGACAAATACCTGTGAACCTCTTGATGCTAGTGTGAAATCCACTTTTGTTTTAAACCTTTAACAGGTGAAACTTAGCTTATTGTATTGCCCCTTCAGAAAAAGCTCTTATTGAGTATATTCTGAATGTAGGTAATCCTCAACTGAGCTCAACATTGATGTTGTGGAGCGAGATATTTGTTAAATGAGTTTTGCCCCATTTTACAACTTTTCTGGGCATATGTGTTAAGTGAATCACTGAGGTTGTTGAATTTGTAGCAGGGTTGTTAAGCGAATCTGGTTTCCCCATTGACTTTGCTTATCGGATGGTTGCAAAAAGGAGAATTGCATGACTCTGGGATGTTGCAACCGTCATGAATGTGGGAGTCAGTTCTCAAGCATCCGCATTTTGATCCGATGACCATGGAGATGCTACAAGGGTTGTGAAGTGTGAATGGTGATAATTCACTTTCCCCCCCAGTACCATTGTAACTTTGGATGGTCACCAAATAAATTGTTGTAAGTAAGAAAACTCTGTGTGTTTTCTGGTGTTGTCACTTCTTCCAGCACACACTCGAGAAATGCAGGCCATATCATGAAGCACGTCTTGATTTGCTCCCCAGCAGGGAACATCCTGGTAGAAAAAGACAGTGGCTGCTTCTGCTGTCCAGCTTCTTTTAGGAGGCTGCCTCCTGAATTAGAGCCAGCTCTGTAGGGAAGCAGAATTCTGTGTGGAGTCCTAAAGAGCACCAGAAGAAAACCATTAGGAACTCTTGAATAGGTACACGTTTGAAAGAGAGGAGGAATTTGTCGAAGCACCAAATTCTATTTATCAAAGCAAAGCAGAGGAGAACTTATAGTACAGTTGAGTCGGGTTTTCTTATTTTGTTGGTTGCTAATGTTTTTTTACTTGCATATATAGTATATGATACCTAATTGAATTTATTGTAGCAGTTATAAATTGGCTACAGCCACTACTGCTATTAATAAATGCTTCTGGGTGCAAATATCATTTGTACATAGAGCAAGGAAACTTCCATTGAACCCGATCCTACGTTAACACATGCTTTGATTTACTATCAGCTGTGTGCCGGAGTCTTAAAGCCTTAGTTCTGGACTCTATACATCTCAAATAGGCTGTGTTTGTCTGTTTGGTATTATTCCATTTTCTTCAAAACATAGGTTTTCTTTTAATTATTTCTCTGTTAAAAATAGGAAGGTTTGTTCTCCTTGCTTTCTCTTAGCTATTTTGGGATCTAGACTATAAGGTCATTTGTTCCACACTTTCAATAGCTGTATCTTGATTCTTTTAACTCCTAAGCACTTAGATTTGAGATAGATAATTATGTTGCTTAATAGTAAATTGCACTGCAACATGCCCAGAGGGATCTCAAATAAAAGGTATTTAAAAATCTACCATGTTAGAAAAGCAAGATAATTTCAACTAATGAGATTATCAGGGATAATCAGTTTACAAAAGCCCATTATGAGCAGATTCATTGATGTCTTAAAACAGAAAAGAAGAATCCTATTTATTTTTTTAAACAAATTGCTTTTTCAAATGGAAATAGGCTGTTTCCCATTACCTTTTATTTGATGATTTTTGTAGCCCCATCTGCTGTCCAGTTTTGGAAATACCTGTTTTAGGATATATCTATATCTAGATATACCGTACATCTTGCTGCTTATGTGCAGGAAATAAAATCTTTTATACAAATAAAACCTTGCATCAGTTTCTGGTGCTAAGGAAACTTGTAACACCAAAGTACTCTGGTATTCAAATATGTCTCAATTTTGCTTGTAATGTGAAAATCTATAGTGGTAATTATTTCTAATGGTTACTTAACAGAAAAATAGTTGCACTGATAATTGAAACATCTATGATAAGAATGTAAGTTTTTCTCAGTTTTACTTAGTCTAGACTGGGAAGATTGTAATTTTCCCCTTCATGAGTCCAATTTATTTTATGTTTGTACAGATATTAAAACTATGTGTAGGAGAAGTAACAGTGCTTCCAAGAAAAGGTAAAAATCAATGGCATTTTTAAATTTTGCATTTATGTAAGTTTATAACTAGAACCCATAATTACTGTAACAGTGGTGTGTGTGTGTGTGTGTGTGTGAAAGAGAGAGAGAGAGAGAATGAGAGAGAGAGAGAGAGAATGAGAGAGAGATACATTTGGTTTCGGTCAGGTATTATTATACAAATGATATACATTGCCAGGCCAGGCCAGGCCACAGAAGTCTTTAGGAGCTGAAAGGGGAGAAACAAATCAGACTAAATCTTAATAAGATAGAGATGACGGTCATCCAGAAACATCTTGGCTCTCTGGAAACATTGATTCTAGTGCCTATTCTAGATGGGGGGGGGTCACAATTTTCTTGAAGGAGCATATTTCGTGTCCTGGCCTCAGTATTCTTCTGCATTTGAAGACTGTGGCCAGTGGTCATTCCACAGCTTCAGCTGGTATGCTACATATGGCCCAGAAAGATTTATAATCATAGCTAACATTGTGATTATCATCACAACTGCACTCTACATAGTTTAAAAGTACAACAGCCAGTTTTCTAGCTGAGAACCCACAAATAAGGATAGAGTAACTCTACTACTGAGAAACCCTTACTCACTCTGGTAGCCGCCATTAGGTTTCTGAATCCACTTTGTTTGTTTATTGAATGTATATAACCACCCATCTCACTTGCAAGTTCTGAGTTAGAAAGACCTGTGAGACTTCCTTACTAAATATGATTCTGCTTATTTTGTTTTGACATATACAGAAGGTCTGTTTAAGGTTCCATCCTGAAAGGAAGACAGGTGTGAACCAGAAGTCAGGTCCCCATATAATAAATACATTGACCCCAGGAGCTGTTCCAGTTCTCTTTGGTTTTGACATTTCAAAAAGCACTGACAAGTGCTTTGTTTCACTGGGCCTTTGGCCCCCCATGATAAATTGTGAATAACCATGTAGCTTTATGTTTTTTTTAAAGATGTGGCATAGTTTTTATAGCATGTTGCTCTGTCTGCTTCACAAATTCAGAGGTTCAGATTCAGCCTACATTAATTTAGCTTCAAATCATAATGAGAACCATTGTAAAACAGTAGCCCCATATTGCCCAGATAAATATTATACTGAATGTTACTGACAGGCCAAGCAGAATAAAATCCATTCACCATCTAATTTCCACTATAGGCCATGTATTGTCATTGTTTCTCCCTCAATATATCTGAAGACAAGAGGAGTTCAGATGATCAGATCCATCTGCTGTTACTGTAATTCCTTTAATAACTGCAATTTTGTCCCTATGCTGTCACCAAAATTCATGTTGAGCCTAATTTAAAATACCTTGGAATAAGATTACCTGTAACTCAACCTTAATTTGAGTTTCCGATACAGCTATCCTTTAAGTATTTTATTGTTGTGTTTATGCTTTCATGATTGTGTTTTCTCCGAGATCCATTGATAGAGTGGAAGGTTATAAATGTCTTCAGAAATATTAAATACATATGCAGTCAAGATCTCATGTAAAGAGGGAAATTGTTATTTCTACAGAAAAATAAGTACAATGTTAGAACAATGCAAAATTCAGACAAAAATAACAAGCACATTTGAGGTAAGTGAGAGAGAGAGAGAGAATGAAATTTAACCTTGAAACTGCTCTCCTTTATTGCAAATGGAAGGAAACAAATTGAAAATGAAGCATGTGATTCTGAGTTTGCTTTCTTTAGTTTAGACATTAAAGGTAAGAGAAACAGTTATTTTGTGTTGTTAGAGTTCTATCTGTTCTTTCTTCTAACATTTCAGAAAACATACCTGCAATTCCAAGGTCGGAGCTATATTTTCAGACCATTTTGGAGAACTTCTACTAGAAGACATAGTAAGGCAGAGGAAAGTGTTCCCCATGTTTTGGAACTCTCCTAAGCATGAGGAAACATAATCCGTGATTTAAAGTAGCCGGATTACTTTTCCCAGCTATAAATCCTATTACATGTATCCTGTACAGTAAGACAATATGAACACAATGCAATCGTTTTGCATTCTTCATTTCTATGCATTCTTTAAGAAAACTGCAATATTAGCATTCTTGTCATACAGAAAGCAAAAGGGAGAGAAGGTGATCCAGGAAAAGTCACAAAGCCTCTCAGATGTCATTGACGGAACTCAAGTCAGTTTAGATAACTCTGTTAACCACAATATCCTACAACCTTATTGACTTATTCAGACACTTGTTATTTATGTAGGAGCTGTTCTACAATGGCACTGCTTTATTTATTTTAGCCCTGAGCGAAAGCATTGCACAAATATCTACAGCATACCTATAAGCAAGGTTCCCAAATGAAACCTTGTTATAGTTCCTGAATATTTTCCTATCTCCTCATGATGATTTCAAGAGATGGCTGTTATGACCTTCTGTAACCTAAAATGATTTCAGACTTCTCTAAATAATACACATGTTCTGTCTTCTTTTGATTGAATGATGAATAGCACTTAAGAGTGATTGATTGGTTAGTGTTAACATGGCCAACGTGTTTAGAATGGGTCATATACCCCCTCCCCCCCATCTCCACTCTGAATCCTATGAATTTGTCCCAGGTTTCTTCATTTCTTTGTCTCTGGCCACTGCAGCATGTTAACTTCATCCAATTGGCAAGCAAGCAGTCCCTCTGGCACTGGTACAAATGCCATTTTGTGGATTGTCCATTAAGGGGGGAAGTACAAGGGAAATGTAGCTGATCCTTCCAAAACAATAAGCACATTTTCAGTGTGAAGTGTGCTGTTTTGCTTATTCTAGGGTGTGAGCCTGCGATCGTATTTTGCATTAAATGAGGATTTCAAATGGCATTTAAGCAATGGTATAAATGACAGCCACTCTAGACTTTAATTATATATGTAGTTTAACATTGCTGAAGTATGTAATGCTACATCAAACCAATTCAAGTAGAATCACATATGCCAGCTTTCTTCTGTTTTTTTTAAATCTGAATTTTTTCCTCCCAGTAAGCCCAAGTAATTTTTACTTTTTATAAATTTTGTTCTTAATCTGAATACAAACTGTACTTTCCAATTCTAAATAAAATTAGTTGGACAGAAAGTCCCCTTGATAATATATTTATTTCTAATAAATAGATTTACAATGAGAATATCTGCTTTATTATATAAAGAAACCATTGTATTAAATATCTTCAAAGAAGCTTTTTTCTTATAAATTTGGAAACAACTTATTTAACATGACTTGAGCTCTCTAGCTCTGACTTAGTATTACCTTCCATAACTATAAGACAATATACATTGTTTTTTTTACAGAGCCCACAAATAGAAACTTTTCTACATTACAGGTTTTGGTTCCAATTCATGGAGACTAACAAGAATGGTAATGAATAATAATCCAAGCGAGCAGGTTTATTATGGATGTCCCTCATGTTATATGGGTTAGAAGTGATAAAGTTATTTAAATTACAAAGTGGACATGGTTCTGGAATTGCAAATATTCTAGAATCCTTATAAAATGTATAGAGGAAAATGAGTTTTACTACTTAACAGCTTTTCAAAGTCTTAACAAATATAGAAGAGAATATCTGTAGATCAGGGTTGAACTGTGTAGTTCATAGTGCTCTCTGGTCTTGATTGTGTTCTCAGAAATGTTTTAGTACCTGACCCGGTAACATCATCAGTGTGAGTGAATGTAAGGTGTTCCCTGTTTATATACAGTAGTTTCCCCTGCCAGTGGTGGTGGTGTGGCTTTCCCCTTGAAATGTCCTTGATTAAGATATTATTAAGATGTTTTTGAGATGCTTTTTAGATGTTTACCTCAGACAAGTATAAACGTACTGCAGAACACCAGAAAAAAAAATGGTACTGAAGCAACTAAACTCAGAAGCACCAAGGATTCCAGAGTCTTAATAATTATATTAAATAACACTGAGAATATACCCTTGAGACTTAGGGTTAAACAGATATTATTTTTACCTTTTTAGTTTATTGGTCCAAGCACCCATGCCTGCCAGAGAGCAGGTTCGTAAAAAGTTTTGTTTGGTTTAGAAAATGTAAATCAAAATTGGGTAACTGAACTTCTGGGTATCAAGCATGAAAGCTAATGCCTCATTTTCATGGCTTGGTAATTAGATAGGAAGAAATGAAAATACAATGACACTAATTATTCTTAAGGAAATAATATTAGAATAAACAATCATATAAATCTAAGGCATTTATCAAGAGCTTGATTATAAGTGCATGTTATTAACAAAACTACCATAAATTTTCCAAAAGAAAAGCTAGTCATTTCTGAACCAAATCATATGCCACTAAGTTTTTCGATATATACTTTGCATTGTAAAAAAGTTGTTTTAAAGTTGGAGAATTATACATCTATATTAATCCATGATCTTTATATACAGCTTATCTATGAATATTTCAGCCATAACACTAAATTTCTGCTAGTTTTGTACAGGTAACTTGGCACTTTTGGGAATTCCCAGGTGCAGTATAAGTTCAGTGGAACCTTACAAATGGCACAGCTTATATTTCTAGGCATCAATTATATCGGTTCCTTGATTCATGAACACATAAATAGACATATCAACTACTCCTCAAGGGAATATTGCCATATTCGTTGTGATTGGAAAAATATTATCAAAGGTCTTAAATTAGGTGAGTGTCTATCAAATATGTGCATTTCAGTTGAAAGCAAAGGGAGGAATCAGAACTAACGGCTTCAGTTGCAAAATATATTACAAATTATGAAAGCAGAAAAAAGAAGGGCACAGGTGCAAATTCTGTGGATCTGACTATAACATTTCTCCGGTTATACACTTCTTGTTCTACAAATGGCCCAGATCATCACTAGCAGGGAGACCAAGAGAATGGAAGTTTTCGATAGCAAATGCTTGGAAGATGCAGGTTTTTAGCAGTCCTTATTAGAGCTCTGATTTTAAAAAAAGAAATTCAAAATCAGTGCAATGTTTTCCTTTCCTCACTCCCCTCTTCACAAAGAATTTGGGGTACCTTGCATTACCTTTAGATTTAATATATTTATATATATGTGTGTGTGTGTGTGTGTGTGGTTTATCAATAGAATAACTATCTTAAATTACAAGAGAAGTGTGTATTTTATTTGGCTCTTTTTATTATTTAGCAGTCAAAATGCACCCAGGAAAACCCAAGGCAGATATGTTCCACTTTTCTTTTTTTGCATTTGAAACGGGCAACCATTTAGTAGCTGATTAAGAAGGGTGCAGAAATTCAAGAGGCCCCCCACCCACCCCCCTCACTATTCAGAAAGAGATTCTGTCACATGTACCAATGTTTGATCAGCAAGAGTGCCTCTCGAAAGACATACATTTGAGGAAACATTTAGCAAGCAGCATAGTACATTAGTGTCACAAACACTTTATGGTACGGAACAGGCTAGCCACAGAAGTTATCCAGATGAACAGGGTGAAAACATATAGTAGCAACAGTGCTTGTGTATAAAGGTGTCATGTCTTGGGGAGAGAAAAAAAAGATACGTGAAGCAAAAGAACAAAGATGCAGTTGGAATGAAGTTAAGCTCCACACTTAATACTGACGATGACAAGACAAAAAGAACATTATAGGAATCTTATGAATCCATACCTTTCGGGATGATTCTCCATGAATTTTAGGAAATTCCTTTCAATCTAAGGACGGGTCAGCCTTGCAGATTCCTGCAGCCGTAATAACAGAGGCATTACAGAACTGAAGTGTGTATGGATGTGTGGGAGTATGTAGTGATTATACTGAACTAAAATCTCTATGCATGTTTATTATTATGTTTTTTAAAAAGCTTCATTTGGGACTGCAGTTACTTAGAGACGGGAGACATTCTTAAGTAAATACTGCTGACATTTAGATAGTTAAGGGATCCTATTCAAGCGACAAACAATGGCTTGTTGCTATTTGCATAAAAATTTACAGCAGCAGGCTCACTCTGAAAGAAACTTAGGAGGAGGTTGATTACAATTGTCCTTTTGTTTTAGGATATGCGCTCATCGTTATTCTTATTTTATTACTTCACTCTTCATTTAAAAAAAATGTATTTCATTAACCTCTGCTTTTACAGCTGGGTTTTAGAGTAACGTTTAGAAATTAAACAATAATAGCAACGACCTCATAACAGAGGCAGCTAATAGGAAATCAACTTGGGAGAGATTTTCAACATAGGATATTTATTTAAAAAAAAAATAGAAGCAGGCACCCTAGAAACTTCTTAGAAATAGATAAAGTTGTCAAACGAGTTTTCAATACTCTTGAAAACTTCTATGAGCAGATGCTTAGCTTTCAAAAAGGTAATATAAAATCACGCCTGCAATCATCATAACACCCCCACCCCCCCACCTCCAAAATGGGAGGAGGTGAATCTCAATCCTCAAATAAATTCTTGTTTAGTTCTCTTCATGTAATATTGTTCCCTGGTGTTAATTACATTTAAATAGGAGAGTCCTAGTTTGGCATCATTCATTTGCCTTGAAAAGTACTTCCCAGTTTATCATACCTGTCAACCCCTGTGCATCACAGGCTAATACTTTATTAAGAAAAAAACCATTGGGGAGCTACTGATCCCATTTAAGTACATTGGGCAGAATGTACAACTAATTAAAAAGCATATTTTACATTATTAATTTTTGAGTTTCACTTAATGAATGTGAAATGACAAGGCTACTATTTTTATATTCGAGCTCTCTGGGCTTCTTAGTTGAGGGAATTAAATTCTACCGATTTTTACAAAGATGTTGCTCCAGAGAATTGTTGTCAAAGAAGCTCCACTTTTTTTTTTTTTTTTTAGCTTTGCCTTTTTATTTTAAAGGACGACCAAGAAGAGTCCACTGGATGTTGTTGTTGGGTCGTTGTTGCTTTCAGCCAGAATGATAAAAGTACTTTAGATGAGGTATAAAATATGGTTTTTAAATTATATTATGATTTGCAAACACTAAAATATAATTGCAGCGCAGTTGAGAGAGCACAAAAACATCTAGTCTTTATTGTATAAGACAATGTGATAAAATATTTTACAGCCAAAAGCTCATTTTGCATCTGGAAAATTGTATAAACTGATATCTGGGGAAGGGGGGAAGGGGGAATCTCATTAAAAGTAAAGTTTTTTTTTTAATATTCTTAAAATAAAGCAATAGACTATAATTGCAATTTTTCTCCCACTCAGACTTTATTAAATTGCATAACTATTCAAATATCTAATATTCTTTTTTAAGCAAGGCATAAAATAAGAGGACTCCACGATTCGGCAGGCTGATGTAAATTGATGCCAGGATTTTATTTTTTTAAATCGTTTGAGTATGGCATTATATGCTACAAATCTTGATTCTGCATGTTGGATTCAAAATGCAGTGGTACAGTTTTTAGTAAGCAGCATTCGATGTTGTGTTATTTAAAACTTTGCCAGGTGGAGGCTGGCACCGTACTGCATTTGAGTACCACGTAATAACACATTTTTATAGGGCTGGGC
>JANHFT010002091.1:65790-80725 GCA_032467955.1 Pseudoxenodon macrops
CGCTCACAGCAACAAAGCCAACACCCCACACCTCCCCAGTATTTATAGAGAGACGGCAGCTCCGATCACGCTTTGCTAACACAAAGCCGAAAGCACCAGCCTGAAGATGACGAGTGAGACTTCGTCATATATATATATTATATATTATATTATATTTTATTATAATATTATTATAAATATTATACTGGTAATATTTATATCAGTCAGATAGCTTAAAGACTGTGTAATAAATGTAATATCATGAATTAATAATGCAGCTCAAACCAAAATATTTGGGTTCATATTTTGGTTAAGTAAATAAAACAGACATGAGGAATTAGACTGGTGCTATAATAAAATCATTGCCTGTTTAATATAGTGTGTTATGTAGAGCTCCAGATCTTAATAGCAGACCACAGCAAGAATGTCCCAGATGATATCAACAAAACTTTCACTTTCTCATTAGCAATCAGCAAATTCTCCTGGTGTCTGCTAGTTTCAAATAAGGGCAAGTGCCTTGATGCCTTGTGTGAAGCCCAATAGGATCATAGAAATAATGTAGTCTAATCAGCAGTGAACACATGAGAGCCAGCATTCATGACACAATGAAGTGCATTTGGTGACTTCTGTTTAGCATCTTTCCCTGGCTTCCCAAATTTTACAAAAACAAAATTGGTATTTTGGTGGGTCCGGAAAAAGAAAAAAAGAAACAAACAAACGCTGCTTCTTATCACTTACAATCAGGAAAAGAATCCATTTTATAAATAATTAGAAGAAATGCATCACAATATGACATATAGTTATATAGTAATAGTTGTATAATAAGGGAAGGTTACTTCAAGGAGAGTTAAGGGCTGCCCATTTAGTTTTTGAACGGCATGCCAGAGTCTCACTTCAAAAAGTAGTGGGGTGTTTGTGTGTGTCAGGTTAAAAGCTACATTGGATTTAATTTCAGTCAGATTTAAATTTAATTAACACTGAACATATAATTATAATTACATTCCTAACTAGAGAACAACTTTTCCCCTCGTTTTTCTTTGTGCTTTCTTCTTTCTATACTTGGGACTATGTTTGCCAGAAGTATCATACTTAGACTGCAGAAATCCATACAACCACTAGTTGGCAGCAAAGGAATGGTAGGATCTGTATCTGTTTGCTGCCAACTAGCAGTGGTCTCGATTTTTGCAGTCCTACAATGGCTGCAACCCTACAATGGCTGAGTATATTCTGCCATTTCATGTGATAAGAATTATTCACAATGACAGATCTTATGATTTCTAATGGTGGCAGTTTCATACGCTCAGGTTATCAGCAGCCAATGACAAGACATAACTTATCTTTTGAACCCCTCCCAACCAACATGTTATTTTTAACTCATCCATAAATAAGGGAAATAAATGACAAAGAAAAGATTAAACGGAGTTGTCTGACAATGGCAGGGAGCCATAGAGCTTCCAGCAGCTGGAATATATCACCAAACAGTGCTTTTTTGGGAGGAAAGATGAGTTGTGGAATCATAGGAAAGGACAAATATATCACTAGGCTCTATTCTGAAGTATCTCTAGTTGATTACAAGAGAGGTCAGTTCCCAGAAGTAATGTAACCCTTCTGTAATGGGTGCCTATTATTCGCTCCTAAATAAAGACAGATGAAAGAAATAATGAAAAAAGAGAGAAAAGAGGGAATCTTCCTATCAGGGCTCACAGACATCCTTTTATTATGTCCGTAGTATCAGCATCTTCAGAATTGTATTTATAATTTTGCAAAGATTTACATAGAGACCTGTTAGCTATTCACATTTGCATATTTCTAAGGTATTTAGCTGTTTAAGGACAAAGAACAACCTATATTATCCAAGTTTTCAAGACATCAAAGAGTTATTCTTCAAGACCAGAATATTACTAAAATAACACTTCTAAGAGCCGAGCGTAAGATAGATTGTAGCTTTCATTCTGCTCTACACTTAGAAATAGGAAGCCTTTTAAAAAAAAAGGCCTTTGCAAACTTAAAAAGGCTATCATTAACGACACATTGATATCTCTCTATTTGTTTTACCCCTTTCAAGGCATTTCCTAACTCATCTTGAGAAGAGCTATTAAAATAATAAGTATTTGCTTGATTTTATGCAATGATTTCCCCCCCTATAAGACACCTGCTAAACAAACATAGAAAGTTGTTTACATAAACAGGCTTAAGTTTAATAAATAAAAAAAAAAGACACAAAAGGCCAAGAAATCAAAACACAAAGAACCAGTGAAAAATGAATAGATAAATGTAATAATTTTATTCTATGAAGTAACTAGCAGCAAACCTGGCCTCTCCTCCCCCCCCAATGTGAAACTGGTTTTGAAAGCAAGCATGACTTTATCCTGAGTGATGGTCAGTACAAGGGATGAGTTCTAACTTACCTCGCTGCTGGTTCACTGCCTCCCGCGCCGTGTAGGTGCACCTCATGTGCAGTAGAAAAAAAACCTGAATAAAAAAAAAGATAAAAAACAATATGGCGATGCATGCGCAGTGCTGGAAACTCGGCTTCTGCTCATGCGCAGAAGAAAAAAAAGAAAAAAAATTCAAAACAAATCCCCCTTCTTCCAAAAAAAAGACGGTAGCACCCCCAGAGCACAACCGAATCCGTGATGTTACCAGCGGTCTACTACCTACTCGGTAGAACCAGTCTGAACTAATAGGAATCCACCTCTGATCAGTACAAAGCAGAGGTGGGTTCCTACCGGTTCTAACCAGTTCTTTAGAACCGGTAGTAACTTGGTGATGACGTCATGGAGCTGGTTCCGTTGGTGTCTCTGTGGGCACCGTCATTTTGAATTTTGCTTCTGCACATGCTCAGAAGCTATTTTTAGCAAGCATTTCTGTGTGCATGCGCGCACGAGGCACAACCCTGAGCGAACTAGCAGCAAAACGATCCAAAACGATGTCAAGAAGTTTATTTGTGAATTTTAAAAAGTTGCCTGGGCTACATTTAATAGGCTATTAATGTAAACAAAAGCATATGGAGCGATACCAAAGTTTTTGTATAGCCAATGGGAACCCATAACTAATAATTAAAAATAGATGCATGGCCACAAGCAAAATTGGTCCCCCTATTTTAGGAGTGTCAAACTGGCAGCCCACGAACCAGATGCATCACGCAAAGGCCACACCCATCCCAGCTCCATGAATCGGGAAAATGTCGCAAAACATCATGTGACAGTAACATGACAAGGCGAGTTTGACATCTGTGCTGTATATTAATGAAGTAGTGGATATGCTTAGTAGCCCTTTTGGCTTTTTTTTTTTTTACAAATCTAATCTGATTTTAAATAAAAACAATATACATCCATTACTAGATTTAACTTGCTGCTAATTGATATTATACAGATACAAGGCTTCCAGCAATAATTCTGAAGTGTTTCTCACCCCAACACTTCTGATGC
This sequence comes from Pseudoxenodon macrops, assembly GCA_032467955.1. Classification (NCBI taxonomy): domain Eukaryota; kingdom Metazoa; phylum Chordata; class Lepidosauria; order Squamata; family Pseudoxenodontidae; genus Pseudoxenodon; species Pseudoxenodon macrops. The sequence continues at coordinate 69,201 of JANHFT010002091.1, forward strand.
GACTGATTCTAAAACTTATTAGCTCCTCCTAGTTTTGATCAATTGCCACAGATAATAGGAGTTGAAGTCCGCCATCCTCTAGAGAAACAAGTTTGGTGTTGCTGGATTAAGTTTATGAAGCTATAATGAAAAGGATTTCCTTCTGGTTCTTAATGACATCAAGAGGATGTCAAAAGCAAGGTTCAAAGCCCATTGGATGATTTGGAGCTGTTCACTACTTCTCTGCATAATTCATCTACCTCAGATAGGTTGTTAGATTAAAAACCGGAAAACAATGAAGTGTACATATTAGAAAAATGGGATATAACATTCTGTATTCTTCTTTGAAATTCTTAGAAGATAGGTGAGCTTTAAATATGAAGTCATTTAAATATTTTGGCTTATAGCCATTGATAGCCTTTTCCCATTAATTGCTAAGCCCAATTTTAAGTTATCCAACTGTCTTGTGTCAAAGGTTCAGATTTTATATCATTCTTCCTATCACTCAGTGTCCATTTTGCAAAAACATTTGACCATCAATGGACACCAAACATAGTTTTTTTATGGGGGAGTTTGGTGTGTGTGTGTGTGTGTGTCCCAGTGCATTTGATGGCGCGTCCCTAAAGCTTGGATCCTGCAATGATCTTGTGTTTATCCTTGCTGACACAGTCTGCAGTTGGTTACTTAAAACAATCAATTCCTTCCTTGAATCGCTTTTTTAAAAAAAAAATCCTAAGTAGCAGAGTTATCGTGGGAGGAACTGTCACAAGCACTTAAACAAGGTAAAATTAGAGCATATGATGCATGGTGATTTGCTTTCCATAGTATCTTTGGAGAGTAATGCTTTTGAAGCTTATAAACCATAAAACTTTAATCATTAGCAACCTTCTGGGGAATCTAGTGATAATACCTATAGGACAACTTAGCTTCTCTATCCAAAGATGGCTTCTGAATAGCAAACCATGTGGCCCCTGGATTTCTGATTTCCCACAGCTGAATGGTCAAAGCAATGCTTCCTTTTATTAAGACACCAATACACAATTAGGCAACTTTGTATGTGTGTGATGAAGCAACCTTTATCACAAACCATTGATGGTTTGAACCATTTTGCTGAGACATTCCCCCATTGCTTTCCTGGTAGAACCTGCTTTTCTGGAAAGGTTTTTGTCTTGGAAAATGCTCAAGAGAATTAGTGAACCAGGGAGTGTAAGCAGAGAACTGAAAAACCAGGGAGGGAAGTGAAAATAATTAAAACCCTGATAACTGTAATAGCAGCAAAGAGGAAGGCAAGTACTTGTGAATAAATGTTAGCCTTTAAGTGCCAGCTGTCACTCTCTGCCTTCTTACAGCTAACCTTTCAGTCACCTCAGCTTGTCTCCCTAACTTGTCCTATTATGCAGGAGTAAGCTGAGTCATTGTTTCAAGCAGGAGGTGACATGTTAATAGCTTAATAATAGTATAATCTCACAAATAATAATATGCTGTCACCCTGTCTGAAGCACAATGTTTACAGGAGAAGTGGTAATGTATGATGACAGTAATTTGAATAAAAATGAATTTACTGCTCTTGTCTCATTTGCAGTAAATTCTCGCATCTTTCATGCACAACTGGTGCTCCATGACCTCGTTCATTATTGTGTTCGCAATGGCTGAAGCCTCTTTAAAGGAAAAAGGCAGGCGCATGGAACAGAAACTTGCAGCTTAAACTGATCTCCAGAAAGGGGGGGAGAGAGGGAGAGGGGGAGAAGAGGGAGAGAAGAGGGAGAGGGAGGGAGAGAGAGAGAGAGAGAGAGAGATTCACACAGTGATTTTTTGGCAAGAAGAAAGAGAGAAAAAGAGATTTTCACTTCATTTATTTGCTGAGATGATTCAGTGTCAGGCAGGCTGTTTAATTACTTCACTCAGGAGGTGCTGATTGAAAAGCAGGCATGAGTTGATATGATTATATATTGACAATTTACAAAATTATTGCCATTAAAATGTGTCATAGGGAAAGATTATTCAGCATAGGGAGCAGATCATTTGAGGCAGTGGGAAAGTTTTGTGCTACTTAAAGGAGTAGTTTTCATGCCACTGACATTATTCCACAATTTCAGCCTTCCCATTTGGCAGGCGTTAGTCACTCTCTTCCTATTCATTTTATTTAAATTAATTATAAAGACTCTTGTATCAGAATGGGTTCACTGAGCTCTGAAATAAAGTGAAGAATACAAACAACTTAATTAGTTCTCCATCAACTCAGGTTTTGAAATTCTAAATGCAGCAATGCTGGCCAACAAACATTTAAACAGTTCTACCTTGTGTTAATATAATATTTTTGCAGGAACTTCTTTTTACCCTTCAAATTTTAAGAAGTCTTACTAAATGATGTTGAGAATTATGTAAAAAGGAAGAACTTTCAAAGTCATAGAGTGATATGCCAGGGCTAAATTTAGTTTGATGGAATGAGAGCAGCTAATTGAAATGTCCTTGGTTGGCAGGAAAAAAAAAACCCTGAAAAGGGTGAATTTTCAGAAAAAAATGTTACAGTACAGAACTGTGCGAAGTGAATGATATGCAGACCATAATAAAATATATTTCTGACTGACCTAATTCATTGGCTGAAATAATTAAAACTACAGACAATTTATTCCTTTCTCCTTTTTTTCCTTTTCACTCTTATTTCTTCTGAATTCATCATGAAAATATTATATTCTCCAAATGTTCTATTGGGTTCAGTATGAATTACTCTCAAGTGTCTAGAATTCTACCTTAACTTTTCCTTCTGCACAGCTCACAATCTGGATAGTTCAGTTAAATGAAATTAATTGAAGAATGACCAGGTTGCTTGATGACCATTATGGTAAATTTTTATGGCAATTTTCATTTCTAGAATATGATTTTCATTTTTACTGCATTGTCAGGGAAGTTATATTTTTGTAGCACAAACTGTTCATAGAGTAGCATTGAACCAAGCTTGGGGAGAGTAAGATTCAATTCACCATTCGGTGAGTTATCATTGTTTCTCAACACAGTATTCTTCTTGAGGCTGTTTTGAAACTATAATGAAAAACAGACTTGTATTCCAGGCTTGTGCTCCTGAAAGAAAGCAATAATGAAATAGAATGAATGAATGAATGAATGTAATAAATTCTTCATATAAATTAGAAATTGAAAATTACCATTGGTATACTAGGAAATCAACCTGATAATTTCTATCTGCACTCTTACTAATGTAATGCCTTATTGTTTTCAGCAATATGAAACAGCAATTTATTTAAAGTCAAGAAATCAGAAAGAAGATCTACAGTTGTAAGTTACTTATTTTTTTATTTAATTGTTACAAAAAATAATTTAAGGTTCACGAAAACCATGGTTTCAAGGATCCTATTTGGGACAAGGCTACTTCACAACAACAAGACTATTCCATACCTCAAGAATAAAGCTTTTTAATAATTGCACGGAATACAGATGGAGAGGGACATTTTCAAAATGGCAAAGAGTAGAGTAATGGCAAAGTAAAGAGTAGAGAAGAGAGTCTTTAACAATGATCAGTAGTTAGAATAAAATGGATAACTTTGCATTTAGCATGTGATAATATCTTATGGAAATAATCTCTTTATGACTCTTGCATAAACACACATTTCTTGTGCACTTTCATGCTCAGTCTCTTCCAATTCTCTAATCTGCTACTAAATCTAATATTAATTTGTATGATGTATCACATGATACAGAGGTGGGTTCCTACCGGTTCTGACCGGTTCTACCAAGTAGGTAGTAGGCCGCTGGTGACATCACGGAGCCGGTTCTGTTGCTCCGTGGGCGCCGACATCTTTTTTAAGGAATTTTTCGTAATTTTTTTCTTCTGCGCATGTGCAGAAACTGACTTTCTGGCACTGCGCATGTGTCGCCATCCTGTTTTTGGCCTTATTTTATTTTCTTCTGCGCATGTGCAGAAGCTGAATTTCCGGCACTGCGCATGCGTCACCATATTATTTTCGGCCTTTTTTAAAAAAAAAATCGGGGCTTTTTTGTACTGTGCACCCTGTGCGCGCGCGGCACGGCAGGCAGCAAACCGCCAGCAAGATAAGTTTAGAACCAACCCTTGATGTGATAGAATGTTGCAAGAGGCTTCCAGGATTCCAAGAGGGAGGGAGGGCATTCCGGAAGAGTAAGAGGCAACCCAGCCCAGATATTATGTGAGAGACAAAGATGGTAAAGACAGCCCTCCTTAATAGTTCATAGGGCATAATTGTAGATATGGATAGCAGAGTCCTTAGTCTGGCAAGATTTTGTGTATAGGTGTGAAACAAAAAAGAACTTCTTGGTTATGGAACTGACAGGGGAGCTCACAAGTATAACATTTAAAAAAATACCCAGCTGGTATTGCTAATGGAATTATATCTTCACCTATGCAAATACCACCAACTGCTCCAGAAGCTTCTAAAACTCTAAGGAAGAAAAAAGACAATGGGCAAAACTTTGTCTATAGAATTCTGACTTTCCTCAAATTTCTCAAGTTAGATGACTTGCAAGAAAAACATCGAAATGGCAGTCTTTCTATAGTCATATGGGTATGAAGTCCAAGTAGCTCAAATACCAGAAGGAAATAATGTTTTGCATATAAACTCAAATCATTTTAAGTAACTCCTTCAAAAAGCACAGGTTCTTATTTTCAGCTTAAGTAATATTTATTTAAACAAAAACTTCCACTATAAAACATGATTGAACCAACATTCATTACAATATCCTCATTCAACTAAAGACACACATTTTAAATGAACTATAGCCTAGAATTCTGGGTTACATCTAAAACAATGAAATAACTTGGAACAAGTATAAAGAACAGTAACTTGCAAAACTGAAACAAACACAGGATGTTTCATACTAAAGGAAGGTTAAATTAACTAAACCTATGTTTTAAAAATATCTTGGTTTATTGCCTCTTATTGCAATACTCTCTTAAACTTTTTATATTTTACATTCCCGCATAAAATAAAAGTTAACCTACTTCAAAAATCCTCACCATTTCTACCCTTTTAAACCAGTTATTAAGAATTAAATCATAGAAAACAGAAGGGATTTTTCCCCCAACAATACATTTATCTTATCTTACCAGCTAAAATATGAAGTCACCTGTAAACCTACTTAGAGAAAGAACAGCTGTTTCAATTTCTAACACTAATAAGGCTTGTTGGGTTTTTTTTGGGAGGGAAGAGTTAGAAAAAATATTCTGCTCTTAATGGAAAACAAATGTTATATTCTCACTGAACAGAATAATAAGCTTGTAAAAAGAAAAAAAAATGCAGTTTCATGTAATGAATACTTCAGGAAAAAAATGGGAAAGGAGGAAGGGAAAACAGCAGCCTCTAAAGTATGTGATAAATATTGAATGTCTTCATTTAATCAGTTGGGGATTAAGCTATTCAGTGATGATATTCATTTTATTTCTTTCTGTAATAAATGTGTTTTATTAATAATGCTATTTTATCCTGTATGGCCATCAGAGTTCTGAAATTATGATAGATATCTTTTTTTCTATATAAAAGATTTACTAAAGGTGCTCCTACCCTCTGTTTTTTATATTTCATAAATGTATATGATATGAAATATATATATAAAGTCAAATCCCAACATTTAGGTATCTAATTCATGAACAGCACAATGTCAGCTAAATATTACTAATAATGTGTGAAGGAAATGCATCTTTTTATAAATTCAAGGTATGAGTTATCACTTCCAAAATCTTATCTTGAAGAAAACAGGTAAGAAATGCAGTTCAACTATTGTCAGTTTCTATGTCCTTAACATGGACAAAAATTTATTAATAAAGTCAGCACATTGTATATATATATAAATTTCTATAATTTGTGTTTTTATGTTTTGCTATTTTTTTCTGGACTTATTTTGTAAGATTCTCTTTCTCCACCCCACCCACCCCCTTCTCTGCTCTAACACTGTCCACGCTATTCTTGGGATAGATGAGTGAAAAAAGCCTGCCTTCCTTCCTTCCTTTTTCAAACACAATTATACTCTTTCTTCCTCCTATTTCCACCACAACAACCCTGTGAGGTGACTTCGGTTGAGAGAGATAAAAGACAGCTTTTCATGCCCAAGGGAGGACTAGAACTCAGGGTTTCCTGGTTTTTAGCCTGGTGCATTAATCATTAGATCAAACTGGCAGAGTATACTACCAGCAGGGTAGTGCAAGTGTGAAAGTCATCTCTGTGGAAGCAAGCAGTACCTATATTTAACATCAATGATATAGAATGAGGTCAAGGTAAATGATTGCTTCTGTTACAATGGCAAAGGCCATTTGTAGTGCATGGACATTGATAAATCACTCCTATGTTTTTACAAAAAAACTCCAATGATAGAAAAAGTAAAACGAATGATGTTTGATGATGGAAGCCCTAGGTTGAATGACACCCAAGGAAGAACTGAGGTTCCTTTGTAGTATTCATAGATAGCTAGTTGCTGATGTTGTCATACACAGAAAGTAAATCAGTACCTGCAAAGATAGAATTGCAGTGGGAACATGGAATGTAAGAAGCATGAACATAGGAAGCTCAACATCGTGTTTGATAGCCATGGTCTCACTCACTTGTTCAGTATTGTTGATAGAGGAATCAGTGTAATGACAAACAGTAGTGATGATTGTGAACATCCTTGAAAGATTCCTCTCTAGATATTAACCTCCCCCAATTTGTCACCTTAATTAAAAATTAAAAATCTGATCTACTCAAAGTCAACATCAGAATATTTTATTCCTATCATTGACTAATCTTAGGTCACATAAAACACAATAAGGTATTTATCGAAATAAATAGTCAGCATAGGCAACACTTAATTCGTATAACTGATTTGAACACTGTTAACACTGAGACTTCAGTGAAAGACAATCACAAATTTAGCTATGGATTGGTAAATCATTATTGTTATTAGTGAACTTGGAATAAGTTGAATCAAGTCAGATTGTTCCTAGTGAGGTCCTACCAAATCTTGATGCTTACTAAAACAAAATTATGATGGTTATTAAATATTACAATAACGTCAATCACTCTGATCAGCTAAATGTTAATGAAGAAGACAAAGAAACAGTATGGCATGTTTATTGAAATAATGAAAATGTGATACGTTTGTGTTGTGGATTTTGGTAGGATTGACAGTAAAACAACATGTGTGCTGTAGTTTCAATGGTTCCTGACTTTGATAACAAAGGCTTTGATTACATGGAGTTTTCCAGAATCTCCCATCCGTGATTGTAGTTTGCAGGATATTACAAAGTAACCACATTAGAACTCTTTTGAACTTTGGTATAGTGATCAGGCAAAATATCTAGAAGGCTAGTAACTGGATTGAAAAAGGCATCAGGATAAATTAGGGTGTATTCATTTGATGGTCCATATCAGTATTCATTGTCTGAGGTTCTTCCTGACCAAGTCATGTCCTACTGTCATTAACGTATAGGAGAGAAATCATAATGGTACAGCTTTTCTTTCAATCTATCCCTGGTCTACTCAAGCATCTTACTTCTCCCCTGTAAGGGAGCATTCTCTGTAGATCATTTTTAATATGCTCCTTGTGATTTTAGCAAAGTTAAATATCTTATTTGATTCACTGGTATATGTGGTTCTTTCTTTTCAACTCCTCAAAATTGTTCTTTGTCCATGCTTCAGAGCAACAAAGATCAGGAACGACTCTACAGAATTGAAATGTATTTGTTCATCATTATTATTTGAGAACTGATGATACCAAATCTAAAAGTGGTGATTTCACTTAGGGGTTTCATATAGTTTTTGAATTGAAGGGGCATGAAAATTGATTCCTGGGGCAATACTCAGATAAGGGGCTCTAGGGAATGAGCTTCCCAAGCAATACTGACTGGAACTGGCCCTGTAAAAAATAAGAGAACCACCATAAAATGGTGCCCCCCCCCATCCCACTTCTTGGAGCTGATCCAGAAAAATACAATGATCAATGTTATCCAAAGCCACCGGGAGATTAAGGAGCATAAGAAACTGCCTAGTTCTTGTTAATTTTAAATCAGATGAAAAAATGGGCATTCTTGTTTATAATTGCTTGATGGTCAATGTATACGCCACGTAGACAATACAGCATCTATTCTGTTGCTAAATTTACATCTTAGTGCAATTTTAATGGAATTTGGGGAAGGTTTTATGGTACAAAATATGTGGTTTAACTCTATCCACCACCAAAACAGAGGCCTGTTTTCTAGTTTGGAGATTTTTAAAGGCAAGCCTTAAGGCATTAATTTAATCGTTAAAACCTCAAAAATCCAGCCCAAATTGGGAAGCAGAGGGTCTTATTCACACCAGTGATGTGACAATTCTGCCAGGTATGTTCCTTGCAGCAGCAAGTAGAAGTATGCTTACCTTTCCTTATCGTAAATACTGTAATTTTGTGACACCTAGATTACATAATGCATCACATTCTGCCTTTTGAGAGACAGATACTTGTCCAGTTTCAGCTTCAGTTCCAGTGTTTCCAAAATCTTACTAGACTTACAAATGATATGATAGTATTGGAATTTAACTTTTTATTGTTAAAAAAGTTAAGTTTCTTCCTTAAAGAAGGAAACTATATATTTATGTACCCTCCTATATCTGCAGCCATGCATTTACACATCTGTCTATGTATTGAGGGAAAGGATATATTTCTGAAGACTGCGAATGGATATAAGCAGTGTACAAATTAACACGTGTAAACATCATTCCTAGTTATTCAAACTTTGGCTATAGTTTTAAGGAAAGATAACTTATTTAGAACTCTTGAGAGCAGGCTCAGACATTTCTAATGTTTTCATGTTCAGTTTCAAGTTAGTGCTAATCACATTGTTTTCCAAAGGAAATAGACGCTGAATAGAAACCATATGGTAATGCATTCTTTATCTCTTAATTACAATGTTTTGAATGGCACCTAAATAAATTTTATTTACAAGCACATGCCTTCTTGTTAAAGGCTTTGTTGATAATTGTGTTATTGTAATATACTTCTTTTCTTAATGATTCCGGGACACTCAAGTTCATGATTTTTGAATGACAAAGAGAGAAAATGAATTAAAAAAAACCCATTCAAATCAAATATACATGCTGTATTTTATTTTTAATTTTACACTTTGAAATAAAATATTGTGGAGACCTGAAGCTGAAGTATAAAAAATAAACTTCCAAAAGTGTAACAAAGAAGAGGTTTTATATTTCGATTCCTGCTCTAAATGTGTGTGTGAGATAAGACATCACATATACCCAAAGTAGAGTAATAGCTTGTCTAACTCAGTATGTTTTCTGCCATTCCCTGACAGCACTTCTGTGCAGTCTCACATATGACTTTCTTTTAGATTCTGCAACCTGAGAAATTCTCTAATTCAGCCTTTCCCAACCTGGTGCCTTCCAAATTTGTTGGATTACATCTTCCAGAATTCCAAGCCATCAGGCTGAGGAAGACTTTTTTTAATTGGAACTTTTTGAATCTGACTGCTCTTATGCATGCAATGGGTGTGCTTGTCAGCGGAGCTACAGCAATGACTAGTGATGCCCCCAAAACTCAAAAGTAGCTGATACGTAAGTTGAATTTGGCTCAAATTCTTGGAAGTATAATGAGCTTCAACGTAGATCCCAGATATTTTGCATATCGTGGAGAAAAGAGTTCTTAGCAAAGTTACAATAATATGAGATGGTCTGAAGGCTTATCATTTCACTCTTTCTTACTTTAACTTATTTAAAGATAAAGTTATTCTCCTAAAACTGCTTGAGGTGGTATTTTATGGAAAAAAGGAGAGGGGAGAATGGATGTAAATCAGCAAAATCAACTAGAATTCAAGATACAAAAATAACAACATTCAGTTCAAGCTATTAGAATTTCAGGTTTCTTTTGATAATATACCCAAAACATAATATGTAGTGGGGAATACTGTACATTAAAAATATTGGCATTTTCTACCAGAATGGGATGAATAGAAAGGATTAGACTGTTTAGATCAAAGAATGGGCAATGTTGGCATGGCTGACAGTAGATCAGAGTCTTCCAACTTTTTGGAGCACTTTAGAGGCCCACAGGTAATCTGACAGGAAGGTCTGGATCATTGACCATTTTCACTCTCGGCATATTTTAAAGTAGAAATGTGAATGGGACTTTGGGATATAAATAGTTCCTATTTCCACTCTTCTTCTTTCACCACCTCAAAATAGCCGGAAACTGATATATTTTGGGCCTTCAAGATGAAATATTTAGACTGTGAAGGAAAACATAATGAGATACTGTATTTCTCAGATCAAATCAATCCTCTGAACTTTTTCACAAGCAGATTATTTTGATAAAGGGTCAAAATTATCTTCAGCACCATGATAGGTAGAATTTAATGCACTTTCTAGGAGTTGCAAGGAAAGAATATGAAATTCCTTCATATATTTTCTTTGCTGTCCCGGCCATGTGGCCATCCTCTGAAAACAATATAGCACCATTTCCAGCACCATTTTGAAAATAATCTCTATTTTTCCTATTCCCTCAGGAAGGCTTTTACCTTAAAAGAAGTTTAAGTCCATAAAAACAAAATGGTTTAAAAGCCTTCATGCCACCTTAGGTTACTGTAAGCTTAATTCATTGTTACTTCAACATATTTTTTTCCAATGTTAACAACTTGAATTTGTATCTTCTTGAGCAAAATGTGAATTATGAGAAAGTCATTTGATCCATCTCTAGCTACAAATCCTACTAAGCAGAGTATAGACCTTCTGAACTGACTTATGTTAACAGTGTCACCCTAATGTTGAAAAGTCTGGGAAGAATAATGTCAGGTGCTACTGATATACAGAAAATAGCTCATCTGGTATATTCAACCCACATACCTTCCCTACACTTGCATCTTGTAGGTTTCCATAGTTTAATGGCTCTTTTCCATTTGGCGTTCTAAATAAAGACAGAGCAATTTTCCAATATCCTCAAAACGGTGCTCCATGGCACTCTAAGAAAAAAAAAATTCCAATAGGGAATAAATGCTTTTGAAAATCACTTATTTTTTGTATCACATTTCTGCTTCATAGAGTGCTTTCTATAAGGTCACCTTTTGTTTGTCGGATTACTTCATATTGCTGTTTCCCAAGATGGCGGGAAGATTTAGAGGTAAGACTGCATTGTTATTTTATAGGCATATTTATTTACATTTATATATGAGAGCATGTATGCATGGGTGACTGAGAGATTGCACTCATGTTCAGCTCTTTGATATTATTGTGATACTTAGTGTACAAGCCATAAGATGAATCTCCTGTAAAGATAAATCCAGTAGTAGGGAATTTTCTGCTGGTTGACAGCAGGAACTAACCAATATTTTAAATAGGCCAGGTGGACTAAAGGAATTAGTTTTCTGGCTTTTTACCTCTGGATCTAAAGCATGCCATTAGCTACAAGGTGAGATGGGAAATGTGCAATAAGAATGTGTTTCTGAATCTAGATTAGAACGTCTTCTGTGATTAGAAACAGTAAGAGTCTCTCTCTCTCTCTCTCTCTCTCTCTCTCTCTCTCTCTCTCTCTCTCTCTCTCTCTCT
>JANHFT010002091.1:84462-106082 GCA_032467955.1 Pseudoxenodon macrops
AATACAAGATACATTTGTCAAGAATGATAAGGTGCAACACGTAATGATACTCATAGGGTACAAATAAGCAATCAGGATTTTGGATACAGGACTGTATTTGGATGTATTTTGGATACAGGACTGTCCAGTCTCCCAAATAGCCTGTAATGGTGCCACTAAGATATGTCCCTGGGATACATATGAATCACCAACTTCATTTGATCTGATGAGGAAACAAAGTTGGAAAATATACTGTATGGTAACAATTATGTGTTGCATTTTTTTGCCTATGCTTGGAGAAATGCTAATACTTTAATGTTGGTTTGGGGTTTCTCATGTTATCCCTGATAGAGGATCCTAACCAAAATCACCTTTCCATCCAATACCACCTTTAAAAAGGATATCACTTTTCTTTTATTTGTGAACTGTCTGTAGAGCATCCTGGATATGGCTGATCTACTTCAGCAACTGTTTTATTGCATTTTTATCTTTAAAAAATGTAAAGTTAAACTATTCCAGAAGAAATGGATGGAGTAGATAGTCACATGTTTTCCTGCTTGTGTTAGCTATAATGTGATGTACAGAATTGCAACCCTGCCTTTCCTGTTCTGGTGAGTTATAACGGTATAAATTTCTCTAGCATTTTTTAACTTGTACCCTGATTAGGAATTTCTTAGGTGTTCTTAAAAATGTAGCTTTATTTTCAAGAAGAACTTGTGATTTGAGATTGAAATGTTTTAAAATGGCAGCATCTAGTGTATAAAGTTATAATGTAACTCAAGTGTTGGGGAAATAAATTCATACTAATATTTACAAGATAAATTCTGTTCTTCAGTAGTGTCTCACTACACACGGGATATCAAGAATGGGAAGAGACGTCTTGAAGGATAATAAGGTTTTAGGAATAATACCTTTGTAAATTTGATAACTGCATATATCAACAGTTCTGAAAGTCTAATCCTTTAAACCAGGTGTCTCCAACCTTGGCAACCTTATGCATGCTGGCTGAGGAATTCTGGGAAGTCGTAAAGTTACCAAGGTTGGAGACCCCTGCTTTAAACCAATAATGGCAGCACATGACTTCTTTTAGCATAGTCAATCGTATACCAGAAATAAATAGGTTTGGTTCACTCTGTGATATTCTATAGCAGGGCTGTCAAGCTGGATTTCATTGATGGCCACATCAGGGTTGTGTTTGATCTTGGGAGGCCAGGGTGGGCGTGGCCAGGATGGGTATGGCCAACCCAATGTCATTTGTGTCAGTGCCGATGGTGCCCCGAGTGCTGTGCCAGTGAAAACAGGCTTCCTAGCTTTGTTTTAGCCTGCGACGGCCTCTTGCAACCCTCTGCCAGTGAAAACAGAGCCCCATTTTTCCTCCCAAGTTCCATTTTTGCTGGCAGAGGCACCAGGGGCCAGTCCTTTGCTGTTTTCAGGGAAGCCCACGGTCTGGATCTGGCATCCGGGCCTTGAGTTTGATACCCCTGTTCTACAGCAGTCTTTCTCAACCATGGCAATTTTAAGATGCGTGGACTTCATCTTCCAGAATTCAACAGCTAGCATGACTGGCTGGAGAATTCTGGCAATTGAAGGCCACACATCTTAAGTTGCCAAGGTTGAGAAGCACTGCTTTTGAGGTTACACTGCTCTTTCTGCTGGCTTTTATATATTATAAGTTGAGATGTTATTGAACATCAATTGGAACATGCAAGTTGCACCTATGTGCATTTGCAGATTAGCACATTGGAGCTCCTTCCTACAAGCAGTGCTATTGGTGCACCTGTCAGTCAAATTGTTATCATTTAAAGAAAATTCCTATCTTTGGGATCTGGCCTTCTTTAGCAGCTGCTGAGCTGAATGCCACAACCAAGTCCCTGAATTGAATTATCTTCTGGGCTTGAAGAAACATTCCCAAAGCAATCTTGGAGATTAGCTGGGTAGGAGTTTGGGATACTAGTACTGAAAATTTGAAGTATTTCCATTTCAATATACTGAGATTATTTTAAAAAAATTAAATTTCTCTAACTGTTTTGGAATTGGAAATCGGAACTGAATTGTTTTGGATAATTCAGGAAGTTTAAAATGGCAAATTGGAAATGGTCATTTGCCAAGGAAACCCAAAAGATGCATCTTTTGTTTCCTTTTTCAAATCTAGACAAACACTACCATTTCCAAAATAGAAAACTAACTTTTCTCCCCAGTACACCTTCAAAACAGGAAGAATACCTTAAATTCAGTTACAACATAATTATGGTAATGCTATGTGAGATATTTCCTCCTCTCAGTTCTATAATTTAATTAATGGTATTTAAAATGTGGTTGGATCAGTTGGACTTTTAGAAGCCCTTCAAAATATTTTGGATATAAGATGTTGGATATGCCAGTAAATATTCATTGAATGATTCTAAAATGTTCATATTTTGTTTTCATTATTATAATCACCTCATTTATTTGGATAGAAACTGGTGTGATTCTAAGCACTCTGGACAAATTTAGGGCTAATAAATATATCAAGCGAGGTTGGCTTACATGTCTCTTTTTCATCAACAATAATTAACCCTGTGGACTTTGGTGGCTGTATCAAATGTCAGATTGATTTATATAGATTTTGGCAACCATATGAAAGTTATAATTCATTTTTTACCTACACATAGTATATATATCACAGGTCCTTGCCTAAGACATCTTAAGAAAATGAGATGTTTTTCCCCCCCCAAAGTACTCCAGATAATCTGTAGGATGTTTTTACATAATCATAGTCCCCAATTCACCATCCATGTACCTTATTTACAGAAGGGACTCATTTTAATTCCTGGGCATTAAAAGTCCAATCTAGTTAAGCCAAACCATCCAGCCAAGTGCTGGCAAGCGCTTTCTCATACAACTTACATTTCCTTTCCAGCCAAAGAAAAATCCTGAAGAACAGCCAACAGAGAAGGGGCAATTCATAGGTGGCAGGGGAAAAAAAAAGACAAATACAAGAGGCATTGATCCATTCATTCCTTTAGGGAGGGGAAAAACCCCTCTTTAAAAAAAGAGATGGGTGGGGAAGGCAAATAATGCTTATGGAAAGCATTTAGCCCAGAAAACATGGTTTGTCTGCAAGAGGGAATAGGACCTTTTTCCAATGGAATCCTGCTGGAGCCAGAATTATTTCCTGCAGGAAATAGTTATTATAAATTTTACAGGATTGTTGTCGTTGCTGCTTCTGTTCTGTAATGTCATTAATACATTGGTCATGCTGTGTACTGCCAGTGGTGTCTTTATCATTTTTATCATCTCCCTACTATGTTTTAGCTATATTCCAGCAGTTAAAAGTCACCTGCCTTCTCACAGAAATATTCTGCTTAAGCAGGCTAGGTTTAAATCTAGCTCTGTGAATATTTGTGTAGACTGAAAACAGTAGGAATATTACTGCTGTTGAATACAAAGGGAAGTTATTTGAAAGTGACAGATTATTTAAAAGATCTTTCTATTACCTCTCTCCAGGGAGGAGGAAAAATAATATTTTAGACAATCTTTTCCTTTCCTTTCCTTTCCTTCCTTTCCTTTCCTTTCCTTTCCTTTCCTTTCCTTTCCTTTCCTTTCCTTTCCTTTCCATAAAGCCTTACTTTTGAAGATGCTTATTCTGTGTTTCTCCCTTTAAGCTGCCAAGATGACACCACTGCTTACAGGTAGAAGAAAAAATGCAAGAAAAAAGTACCAAACCCCTGAAGTCTCAAGTCACTGCAATCATCTTCAGTTCCCAAATTGTCCTAGAAGGAGAATAGCATCGGATTTGTCTTCGGCTGTTTGGCCAAACTGGGGCACAGATGGGATAATGACTTTTACAAACAGCATTTTGATGAGAGGAGGGGAGAAGGAATCATATGTAAAATGCACAAAGGCTGCATAAACACACTGATGCCTGCAGCTGGAACAAACTAAAAAGATGTTTAATAATTTAGAACCAAGCAGGCAGGGCCTGTGCAGCTGTTGTGTGCAGGGGACCATGAAAGTCTTCCATTTGACAGCTGGCTCCATCTTTCCCCAGTTGCTACGTGAAGAAGAGAATGCAGATTTGGGATTAGCCAATCCCTGTTACCCTTGCCCATCTGCCACCAAGACCCCCAGCTCTGACTTCTCTCAGTAGAAAAGCGCACACATTAAAAAGTCCACACTCTCCCAAACATATGTATGCATCAGTATCAGCCGTCAGCCATTCTGAGGATCTGTTGACATGCCGCCAATACATGGCTGCTGTCGTTTCTTGCTGCAGGGCACATTTTGCATTTCACACATTTGCAGAAATACAAAATGCTGTTGGATGCAAACAATTCAGGGCCTAATTGGCTGAATTACTTCAATGTTACCTTGTGTCCCCCACCTGATTAACATAGCTCAGCTGGGAGGGCTGGAAAAGAAGGAGGGAAGAGGGATTTGGAGGGCAGGTGAAGCTATGTTTGCCCATGAAAGCAGGATCCTTTGCGAAATCCCAGCTGAGCTCCAGCAGGCCTGTGCCAGGCAGATAGCTGTTAGCAGGAGGGGAACTTCATAGATGCTCGCATTCTTTTACAATATAGGTTTTTCTTGGGCTTGGCAAAAAGAAAGAGGGAGAGGAAGGGGAAAAAAGAGAAATTCAGCATGGCTATGGCATGATGTATGTGTTTCTGCTTAAATGTTCCTTTTGTAAGTAAGAAAGAAATCGCTGGATGGAATACATCCACCTTGGATTTAGAGGAGCTGTACAAGTAGAAAGGAGCAAAGAGGCAGGGAGTTCCTTGTCAATGCAAGCCAGCTAACACCGCTTTGCTAAGTATAATAGTACATTTTAACAATGGCTTAGATCATGTGGAACCGTCTTTTAGCCAGTTTTAGCATTGTGCTTATCCCAGCCCAAAGGATTTGGGATTGAGGTAGGGTGGTGAAGAATTTTCCCCCCCTCCTCACTGCCACTCGTGTTATGTTTAATTTTGAGACTGCTATTTTAAATTGCATTTTTTTTAATTTAAAGGTTTACTAATCCCAATCTCATGCTAATACCTGCCCTGCAAAACCCATAAAGCAACTAATAATCATTATTAGAGCCTATTCGAAAATGTTCTGCTATTCGTATTCATGAGACAGATTAGCATTTCCCCCTTCGTTCAGCGTATAAACCTTGGAAGAAAGTACCACAATTATGAAATTAGAGAATTTAGATCTAATGGCAAAATAGTTTCCCCGTTGATGGTGGGGGAGGGAGGATTAATTCTGCTTCCGATAAGTAGTTTTATTCATGTTAAATTCTTCCTATTTGCATTAATTTAAATATAAGCTTCTCAACACGGGGATCTGTTTTCAGAGTTCATTTATACATGCATAAACACACAAATACCTAATAAGCTAATGTAAAGTGATTAAGAAATTGCCTATCCTACAAAACCAGGCAGAGGAGAGAAAAAAAGACAAGTAATTTTGCAAACACGTTTCACGATTTGCTCTGTGGTAGGATAAACATTGTTTTTAAATCTCCATTTTATGCATATCACATGTTTTGTATTGATATCCTTGCAAAGGTAAACCTTTCCGCTGTTCTATTTCAGTTGAAGTAGGACCCAAAAGATTTTCACTGACAGCAGTGTCTGGCTTTCTAACTTAAATGCTATTCCTTCATCTCAAACGACTTGTTTTATAATGCTGCAAGAAGAGGGTTTTCCCCCCCCTTCTTCAGCCTCTAATGATTAAGCCTCGAGTCAACAATCTCAATGATGCCAATGAAGTCATCACTTTTGAAAGATCTAACAGTGTCTTAGAATTTAAATTCCATCTTCCTCACCTTTGAAGAAACTATGAGGGAGGAAGCTATTGGGACAATCCTCAAGATGTCCCAGATAATGGTCACAATTCCACAGGAAGTTTGCCTGAACTAATTCCAAAGGAGTGAATGGGGAACTGTACGAGAACTTTACAATGTCACCTAAATGCTCTTTAGCTGTTTCTAAATGTATTCCATAATGGGCTTCATGACAAGATTGTTTAATGTCAGAGGTGTCATCCCTTGGGCTCCCTTTATTTATGTATCAGACTGGCTCCTTTGCTTAAAAGTGTGCACTTGTAAAATCCATTTTCTTTCACATACTCATTGATTGCACTATAATTTTTATTCTTGCTTCATCAGCAGTCATTAGATTTACAACGAAGTACAACTATCCTTCCCATCTCCCCACCCCATTTAAAGTTAGGACAGGTACAATGGTGAGAAAATTCAAAGTTAAGGCTGAACATTCAACTCTGTTGAATTCTCTGTGTTACATATTTGTATGGGAAATAGAATTAGCACTATAATTGCCTAAAAAGCAGTCGGATAGAGTATATGCAAATATACTGCATATTGACATTATAAAGCTTCAGGTTCTGCCAAATTCCAGAGCAGTCAGACGCTGCTCTCAGCAGCCCTATTTCACCAGTGGGCGTTTCTTCAGACAAGGCTGCCAATGAAACAAAATGGTGCCAAATTATTTGGCAGATTTGCGTTATGCACCAACCAGTTCCAGAATTTTATCAGTGGCTTTAATTATAATGACAATAATATTTTCTTGAGGGAAAAACACATATACTGTCTACATGAACTATATCATGAAGCCAGTAATAGAAATAAAATTTTAAAATGTTTATGATCATTACATTAATCTCAGACAATTGATTTAATTTTGTGGCAAAATAGAAGGGTACAACTAATTTTCCTCTTGCAAATTCCCAATACCACATCCACATCCATTTTTATTGTCTCATTACCATTTCACGCAACCAATCCTTTGTAGCATACCAGGTACAAGATGAAATACACTAGGACTTAAAATTCATTAAATGAAGGCCAAATGTTGCAAAAATAATGTTCCCATAATTTGCAAATTTCTTATTAACCCTTTCGGTTGATGACAAAATATTCACTTTCAGGACCCAAGAAACTTCAGTATAGGATTTTCTTTATCTTGAGAGCACAATTGTCAGATGGCTCTAAAGGCTTTTTATCATATTGTTTAAGATTATAGGTTCAAGCCTTACTGAATCTTCCCTTAAAGTTTATCAGGTCTACTAATCCAGGCGCAGTGGCTAAAATGCTGAGCTTGTTGATCAGAAAGGTCGGCAGTTCGGAGGTTTGAATCCCTAGTGCTGCGTAACAGAGTGAGATCCCGTTACTTGTCCCAGCTTCTGCCAACCTAGCAGTTCGAAAGCATGTAAAAATGCAAGTAGAAAAATAGGGACCACCTTTGGTGGGAAGGTAACAGCTTTCCGTGTGCCTTTGGCATTTAGTCATGCTGGCCACATGACCACGGAGACGTCTTCGGAGAGCGGCTTTAAAACGGAGATGAGCACTGCCCCCTAGAGTCGGGGATGACTAGCACTTATGTGTGAGGGAACCTTTACCTTTACCTAATCCGGACTTTGATGTGCATTTGAATTTGGAGAAATGAATGCTAATTATCTTCAAATTCCTAATGTGTTTTGTTTGTTTGGCTTGCTTTTGCCATTTTGAACTACAGTAGTAACAAATGTGATTTTCGTTTTGTACATATAACTGAAAAACCATTCTTAAGTCAGAATTATATTGCCAATTATTACTGAGCAATTATAAGTGCCCTTTACTATACCAGAATGTTAGTCTATACTTGGAAATAAAAAACCAGGATTAATACAAACTTTTTCTCTCCCAAAATAGGCTGTTGTTGTTTCCTTCTTACACATCTCATATGCATGCATTCATAACCTCAGCTCTTGCGGTGGCTATTTTTAGGTACCAGTAATTTGGTTTGTAGCATTTGATTTATTAATCATAGTTGATTCAACTAAATGATGTTTAAAATGCTTTTCTTTGAATGGTTCCCATATAAAGTTTAAATGAGAAGCACCTGTCTGAGAGGCATTTTTATTTCTTTTTCAGGTAATGTGGATTGCCTGAATTTTTTTTTTCAAAAATTACACACAGAACTATACAAAAATGATGGAAATATTTGCTTTAATTGTATGTACATTTGAATACATTTAGCTAATAAATCTTTTAAGTGCTACATTGAGAGCAGGATTATTATTTTAAAGAAAAATAAACAAATTACAATAATAACCTCATCCTCAGAAGCTGAACTCAATAGGCTTACATCTATTGAAGAGAATATTTAACTCAAAGTTAAACTCTGGAGTCCAGGTGCTCTCTGAGTTTGACTTTCTTCTTGCAGACATTTCATTACCTGACTAAGTAACATCATCAGTTGGTACCGTACCAAGGACCCTGTACCAAGGACCCTACACACTTACATCTGATTGAACCCCTAGTTAGAATGTCTTAAATTTCTGACCTTCTCCTATTTAAGAAAAAAAAAGTCTTGCTACTCTATGACAAAAGGAATGAAGCTTTTATTAATTGGGAACATATTTTATTTTTCATATACTTATGTTAATATTATTTCTCAGGTTAAATCAAACTTTCCTAGTACTTTCAGTCCTTGCTTCTCTGGGCCAATCTATTTTTAGTTCTTTTTTCTAAGCCAGTGCTTGTAATATTTGTTTTCACAATGACTGTAGCCCAAAACAGAATGTATGGTCTTTGACAGAAAAGACTTTGACAGGTTTTGAAGGCTGAAGGCTACCCACAAGGACCTCTGGACCTTTGGGTTCTTATTGCAGCCTACAGCAAATCATTCAATAGGCTTCTGAGTGAGGGAATTTTAGAATCTATCCACCTTGTAAAGTGGATTGATCAGTCATAGTGAGGCAAAGTGGTGGAAGAAGAAATATGTCTTGGGATGGCAGACAGGACTTTAAGACCGAAATTACAACCTTAAAAGAGACATGGACAAACATGTCTATGGTTTTTGTATAGCTAGGCCTGGATATATTAAGGCCTTGTGGAGACTAATGTGAACTACGTGATAAATGGGCATGATGTTGCTAAGATTTAGTTAAAGTTGAAATTTTTACTTAAAAATAAATATTTGTATTTTCAATATTGAAAAATAACTATTTTTATTTCTTTGTTTTACATCAGGCCTGTCAAACTGGTGGCCTGCGGGCTGGATATATTATGCACAGGCCACACCCACCCTGGCTCTGCAAAGGCAAAAAATATCACGATATATCGTGATATATCATGTTACAAGATCGGGTTTGACACCCATGTTTTACATTGTAAGAGGTTTTTCTTTTTACACATCAGTTGTAAAGCATGCAATGATTGCCTGCTTCACAACATAATCATCTAAAATGCCCCGGATTTTCCCTTCTCTGTGTCCCATAAATGCTAAGCAATGGGAGCAACGTCCATATTTTTTCTCCCAGACTTAAATTTATAGCATGATAAATAATTAACCTTCCTTTCATCTACTTTTCTTCATTCAAGGTACATAAAGTAAAACTAAATATAATTCATTTTTTTCTTAAACCTTCTCGATAGCAGAACTTGCTAGAAAGATAACAATTTTGAAGCAATTGTTATCTTCCGAACTAGCATATTAAATAATATATCTCTAGGGATCAGTTTTTTAATTTTCTATGGCTTCTCTTGTAATTTCACTCTTATAGAAGTGTCGGTATAAAGGCAGATGGAAGATCGGAATTAATGAATTACACAAAAAGGTTACTTTATATGGAAAATGTGTACCCTTGGATAGTTTGATTTAAAGAATTTGATGTTAGTGTGGAAACTGAAGCTTTTGAGGAGCAAATTAATATCGGAATCAGTAAACCTGACATCATTTGCAATTATTTTAATTGTACATTTAACACACAAGTAGATCTTACCACCATCACCCTTGATAATACAGCTTTTCCACCTATCCTTTCAGCTAAAATACATTTTATAAATCTCCAAAATCAAAATTCAGTAGCAAGAATGCATGAAATATTAACAAGTGGGCTGTTAAGTTGAAACAGAACTTTATTACTGCTTTCTACTCAGAATATAACCATCTAAATATAAAGATCTTGTGCAATATTTTTCTAGTCCTTGGTGGGGGGAAGAGGGAATTGTTTTTAGAAGATTGTTTTGATATGCTATTATTTTATATTAAAACAGAGGAATTCTTTCAAAATCCTCTGGTGAATTTCGTAACGTAAGTGCTCCTTTTTTTTTGTTGCTGTATATTTTGAAGCACATTTCCTTTGCAACAGTAATAGTTTTCCCATGGTTTGAAGGAGAAAATGAAATCCAGATTTGTAATTCCTAAACGGAGAAATTTTATCCTGTCCAACATTTAAGTAATATTTCCTGTAAAACATATGAGGCCATCTGCAGAGCTGTTTCCAGACCCATTTTGAAGTGGCAAGGGCAACTGAAACAGAGGAGAACGGTGCCTGGCATCTCACCTTTGGGAAATTGAACATTAAAAGGTTTCTAAACAGTCAGAGCTACAATTTTACATTGTATTCAAGCCTAGCATAGTTCATAATTTCTTTAATCTGTTCACCTTTTATAGAGAGGGAAAGGAAAGAAAACAGAAAAATTCTGCCTGGGAGAGCTGGCCTGCTAACTCTGATTAGGAATAAATGGGCCACCTTGCGTGTGTGTGTGAGTGTGCGTGCGCGCGTGTGTGTCTTGGCTGCTGATTGTGTTTTATTTTTAGTGCATAGAAATGTTACAGGCAAATCGTCTCTTGTAAAGATTGAACAAATTTAACTGATTTGGGGAGACAACACAGAAATGCCGCATTTTCTATTATAGAGTTGCGTTTTATTGTTAATCTCCAGAGTCTCTTTATGAATTCATGTTAGTAAAATGTTACGACCTCACTATAATATTAACTCTGTGGAAAGACCTGCATTTACCATGTTTTGGTCCTGGAAGAATATGAAGAACTTGCGTATTTTCTGAAGAGATTTAACACAGTTGTATTTTTCCCCCTTCTAACCATGACCTTACTGCAGACACAATTTAAAACTGAACGTCTGTTTAGGTGCCAGAGTTCAAAAGCAAAAGCCTATATTCTTGCTACTTAATTCAAATTTAACATTTTATCTGTGTGTGAAGAAACCAAAATATTATATAACAGGAATTATTTGCATTTTTAGTGAAGTTACTACCTCCAATAAAAGTAGAATTTTAAGCAAATATTTTTTGGGGTTGGGGGACATTGCTTTAGTGAAATCTAATGTGGTTTAGGGATGTGGTTTACTATCATTGCCAAGATAAATAGAGGTTTTTATTTTTCTCTAAAAATATATATATTTTGTCATGACAATGGATAATTTTCACTGAAATGATTTTGTTTTCCAAATAAAAGGAAATAGTCACAGACGGTTAGGATGCCACTAACAATATTGAGTATTTTATTTGGGGAAGCAAGACAGACACAAAATAATTTGGGGAGCCAACAAAGGGTATCATCTAATCAAAAGAATGAAATTATTTCAACCACTGAAAATAATAGCAAGACTTCCAATAAATTTTTGTTATAAACTGTTCATCGTCACTTTTTGTGAAATGGACAGCAATATAAATGTGATAAATATATAAATGAATGAATTTATTGTAAGGCAAAACAAAGCAATTTATATTTTTTGAATATGCAGGCTCAAATAATCTTTACAAAGAACTAAATGGATACAATCTGACCTCGTCCTTTAATCCCTTATAATTCCCATATAAACCATGGTTATCAACCCAGGATGAAACCATGTGACATGTTCTTTGTGACTCCTGTTTTTTTTGCCCTGATTCTCATGGTTTACTGAACCAGAAAAATGTAGTATAGAGAGAACTTCAATACACGATTTGAAGCCAGGAAAAGAAGAAAGTATTAGTGTCATATTGAGGGTTATTAATAATTATGTCTGATTGTGTGCTTTGACTCATACATTCTGCTTGATATTATAGACCCAATGACATTGTCTGGCTTTTCTCCACGACGTTTCCTCTTGTTCAACATCTATACCCATAATAGTTTCCTTTTTCATACAGCAGTTTGAGTACAGCATTCCCCTAGTATCAATTCATTACATAACAGAATCTGGCACTTTATATCCAATTTTATCTGCATTAGAGCCAGATTATATCTGAACCATTCCATCCTGCATGAAATCAGCAAGAACCTTCAAAACTGTCACTTATATTTATAAGTAAAGAAACACAACAACAGGAGCAACAACAAGTGAATTATAAATGAGGACTGGCATTTTTATTCTGAGGTTGAAGTCAAATACTTTCTCCATATTGTTAGAATACCAATTTTGTTTTACTGTAGTGGTAACCCACTACAATATTCAGTCCCTGGAGAGGCATCCATACCTCGTGAGATTACTTCAGCAGCACATTATCCTCATCACGTATCCATTATATATACACTTTCAGACAAGTGGAAGTATTTTCTCAAAAAAACAACAACAATCTGGAATCGTGGCTTAAAACACAAGTTTTCTGTCAGAGCAAAGAGAGTAGTTTAAAGAGGGCTTATTTTGTTTTGTTCGTACAAATATGTTGCTTTAAAAAAATTGTGAGGAAATGCATGGCAGTAGTAGGCCATGAGATACATTCAAGGCAGCAGTGCCAAATATTCAGTGCCAAAAATTACTTCTGAAAAATAAGGGATATAACTATTATTTTGTGTAGTGTTTTGAAGGCCAGTTGGTGTTTTAGAAGTGTTATGTCCATGACCATTTGTGCTGTGAAGAATCTTTTTTGCCTTCGTATTGGCTTCATCTTGGTATATTAAGTAAACCACAATTGGTTGAACTCTACTATACCCTGAACCATAAATGACAGTGTACAAGTACATTTTTTGCATTACAAAATAGGCTAATCCCTAAACCACTTGACATTGTGGTCAAGCATATGAATACAGTCTATATATTCTTTATTTTGCAGCATGATATGATAGTTCCTGTATTACTTCTTCACAATATAGTTGCCTTGACCTTTCTATCTGATATTCAGAATTTTATGGCATTCTCTGCAATGATGTATTGGGAATAAAGTTACTGCTAAGTGTCATTAAGGTTATGCTGAACTTCTGAAGAGTAAAATGTTTGGCCTAAATTGTGAGTGTTTTTCAAACATACGCACACAACATTTTCTCTTTTTCATTTACTGATGAAAATACTGTAAACATTTTCTGTGCAATGTTGAGGCTCATAAATTGAGGAAACCCCAAATTGCTATATTGACAGTAATTAGAGCAGAGGATTTTAATGTTCAGATTAACTTCAGATAGATAAGGTAAAGGTTCCCCTCACACATATGTGCTAGTTGTTCCCGACTCTAGGGGGCAGTGTTCATCTTAGCCACTGAGCCACCGCATCCCTATCAGATAGATAATCTTTATTGTCATTTTTTTTTACTGTGAGCACACTGGTCCACATTAAAAATGAGATTCTATTGCCTACTCTCAAAAGGAAGCATATATCTAACCATACATATACATAACACACATCACACATCACACACGTCCATTTTGAATACATAGTGGAAAGCAGAAACTTGAGAGTTCACAAAGTTGATGCTACATGAAACAAAACTGTGACTGATTTTGGATGTTCAGATTCATGAAGCCTTCACATACAACTTATTAAGACACTTTTTATGAATTAAAATTAAAGATAGACTTCACTTTTTCTACTTTTCTAACTGTCCAAGGAAACATTGGCTGTTTTCAAAGACTTCCTCTGGGCTTGATGTCTGAAAATCAGTGATAACAAGTACAAAGCAGTAACTTTTGTGTAGATGCAACAGAGTGTTCCCACCATATTCAGCAGACTAAAAACTAAATGGATGTGGGGCTGCTTTAGAATCATTTCAACTCTTTTCTGCCTGGCCAAATTAATTTTAAAGCAGACACTCTACGCAGCAAGCCTTCCCACAATTACAAAAGATGCAAGCCACATTTCACTGAAACCAGTGACAAATTGCATAGTTAATTTTAAAAAAATCACTAGCATGTTTCCTGGGATCAAGATATAGAGGAATGTAAGCTGGAATAATATAATAGTGTTCTTGGGATCTAAAATAGATTTGTTTTTGGCAGTTTCCAGTGATCAAAAATAACATTATTGTTTTGTCTTTTCTGCCTTTTTCAGCATTTACAAAAGGGCAACTCAAAGTTGTTTTTCAGTAATTTTCTCTGTTTGTATTTATGTCACTATCAAACTGGTATCCTGTCAAAGACTATAAAGGATTTTCTTTTCCTTTCCTTTCTTCTTTTTTTCGCCCAGTAAATGTGTCTTTAAGGCATGATGATTAAGGAAAGAAAATGTCCACAGAAGCCCTTGGTTAAATACAGAGATGGAAGGGGCTATTCCATTCCCCTTGACAACGATATCTCTATATTCTGATAACCATCTGCTAGAATCAGATGGTATATGTCTTGGAACATCTGGATAATGGGGTTTCAACTGTAATCTCATTAATTTAATATTTCTGTTTAGGAGATAAGGCTCTTTTATATGAGCTTTCCAAGATGGATAAAGCTTTTGTTGTTCACATAAGGCACAATTCAAAGAAAGTTAAGTATACCAAGTCACAGTCAATGATCCTGCTCCTGGCTTTTAAGGCCAATGCTGAATTACAGTTAAAGAAAGTGAAGCCCTTGTATCTTAGATGTTTTTTTCCCCTTATTAACTTTTTCACTAAGTATATAGGAGAAAGCTTTCTAGCCTTTTAAGAAGGTTTTTCTTATTTCATTTATTCATTTTCCCCCAGATCTCAGTTATCTTCCATTTTCTTTCCTCGCCACCAATTCCCCCAAAAAGAATATTATAGTATTATACTAGAATAATACTGATATTTCTAATGAGTATTAGAGTAACTCTAATACTATATTAGAAGCTGAACCTTCTAATTCTTAGAAAAAGGACAAAAGTTATCCCCTACATAAACGGAATAATTAATTGGGGGCAAATTAAAATTTATGCAGCATTCTTTTCTTCTGCTAGCTACTGCAATTATTGGAAAATAAGTTTGGGGATAAGGAATCAGAATAATCTGTTTTACAAACTGAGGCAAAGTTGAAAGGGATGGTGCATGGTAAAATTGTAAAGAACTTGTTATTTTCGCCTCCTAATCTTAACATGACATTCATTCCTTTTTTTAATCTTTTGAGCACTATTTCAAGAAGACTAAAAAAAGTCTGGATATTATTTCAGTCTTTTGTTAATATTCTTGTTTAACACCTCGCCCACCCTAATATACTGTGTTTATCTTTTGCAATCAAACTAAAGCTTCAAAATTATGTAATATTTTGAATTAATATAAGCAAATCTGCGATCAGATTATTTTTACCAGAAATTTCCTTAGGAATTCAATCTGTTAGTGGCATATGTAAGATATGTGCTTTTGGGGTAGAAAACAGTGCTTTCTGCATCATTTTTTTAACCTTTTATAGAAAAAAAGTATTTTGAAAATCTCAAAATTAAATGAAGGTAAAAATATCTGAATGCCTTTAAAAAAGGACATTTTTGACAAAAGAAATCACACATTATTTTCCTTCCTTCCTTCCTTCCTTCCTTCCTTCTATCCTTCCTTCCTTCCTTCCTTCCTTCCTTCTACCTTCGCTGCCTCAAACAAATGCATGACACAGAAAAAGACATTAATGACATAGGCTAACATAATTTTTGAATTTTCACTAAATATAGCAAGAGCATTATTTCATTTTTATTGTATTATCTCCTAAGAAAAGTTAAAGAAATAATGAGAGCAAGCTAATTTCATATGAAGCAATTTGGAATTGTGGAAATAGTTTTTCTTTAAAGCCTAAAAAAATTAAGAAGTAATGACAGAATTTCTGGAATTCAGCACCTTTAAATTTGCTGGTTTGCTTATGCATTCAATTTGTATGTTTGCCCAACACACAAAATGATGGTTTACAACAAATTTAACAA
This sequence comes from Pseudoxenodon macrops, assembly GCA_032467955.1. Taxonomy (NCBI): domain Eukaryota; kingdom Metazoa; phylum Chordata; class Lepidosauria; order Squamata; family Pseudoxenodontidae; genus Pseudoxenodon; species Pseudoxenodon macrops. Next base: position 100,261 of record JANHFT010002091.1, read on the forward strand.
CAATCATAATAAGAATGCATATCAGAAACAAATATAACAGATTAGCAACAAAGACATCAACCAATAGCCTTTTGAGGGTGACTCATCCAGAGGTTTGACCCCAAGTTTGGCTCCAGGAATAGGAGTGTGTTTTTATGAAAGAGCTTTTGTGAAAGAGCAATATGCTTGAGGCATATTTTGAGAAACAAGTTGTTCCCTAGGATACATGCCACAGTAGTGAAGGGATATGTCCTGGTTTCAATCAGATGGCATTATTTGATAGAAGACACAAAATGTGCCAACTATTTCAGGTAGGATGAACAGAACTTGTGGGATAATGACAAATAATTTGGCCCTATGCCCATGAAGGCCTTTAGATAATAGTCAACATTTTGAATTGCAGCAACTTCCAAGTGGTTTTCAAGACCAGTCCCACAATGCGATAATCCAAGTAGAAGATGACTAAGAATTGAGTGACCATGAGCTGGGTCTTTGGACCCAGGAATGGTCAAACTTAAGTGGTACAAAGGACTGCCTGGCCATGATTGCCACTTGCTCGTCTCAGACTTATCAGGGTTAAATATTGAAGGGTATCACTTAGTCAACCTATATACTACAACACCAGTAGAGATGTATAGCAGGCTAGTAGATGACCCCTCCAAAGATTTAGCAGAGATGTTTAATAAGTACAGTGAAAGCGTACAGCCTACAGCCTTATACAGGGAGTTTTTTTAGCAGCAAACATATATTGAAAACATTTCTTGTAAATTGGATGGTATCTAATTACTGAATCTATTACTATTACTACACTCATGTTGGAAGCACCAAGTAAGGCATTTCTGAGCTTAAAGGATTAGCGGTGACATCACCCAGGAGATGCCCAAGGGGGCTTCTTTCATGTACCTGCTATTTTCCCACCAAGTGGTACCTATTTATCTACTTGCATTTGTATGCTTTCAAACTGATAGGTTGGTAGGCTGAGAGCTCATTCCATCACACAAATCATACTCAACTCATACTTTTGAACTGTTGAACCGATGACATCTCAATGGACTTCTGACTCAGCATCCTAACCATATAAGACACTATTACTGAAACTAAAGAAGTCACTCATTTCTGAAAAGGGGAGCTGAATAATAACAGCAAATATGTGGCCATGAATAACTGTGAAAGTCAAGCTGAAGCAGAATAAGAAAGACAATCTGTTTCCACATTATGTTCTTGGAAGTTCTTAACATGATTGATCGGAATCCTGAAAAATTGTGCAGTGAAAGTTGTAAACAATGAATGCTGAAAAAGATGTCACTCAACAAAGGTAAATTTGTACTGAAATCCTTTATACTAGAGATAGCAATATGTAAGATAAAATATCTTAGAACAAGGGTCCCCAACCTGTGAGCCATGGCCCACTACTGGGCTGTGGCCTATTGTCCATCAGGCTGCATGAGTGGCTGCACTAGCATTGTTGGGAATGTTGTGTGTGGCACCGTGAACATTGCACAGGTGCTAGCATCACCATGAGCATAATATGCAATGGCCCATTTGCAAAGTGGGCCTGTTCATGCATTCACATTGCACGCATAAAGCTGACTGCCCCTCCCCATTCCCTGAGCTGCCAACCCAGAAAGGTTGGGGAACTCTGTCTTAGAAAATATTTTCTATGTACAAATCCTTCTAGTACTAGAAAATGAAGATGGATCAATGCTCAGATACACTGGGAGGTTATAAAAACTGAGGGAATATCTACAGAAATGTGGCAAACAACAGAAACTAAATGAACAAATATGGAGAATAGCATAATGGCCCACAGATTGGAAAAGGACAGTCTACCTACCAATACCAAAGAAAAGAGATTTGATCGAACATGCAAACTATTGTATATTATCGTTAATTTCCCATAGTATACAATAATGCCCAGGGTCTTCCAATGCAGCTTACAGCCCTTTATGGAAAAAGAGTTGCCATGTGTTCAAGCTGTAGAGCAGGCCATGAAACAAGAGACAGTATTGCTGAAAAAGCCATAGAATACAAAAAGAAGTCAATCTTTGCTTAATTGATTACTGAAAAGGCCTTCAGTTGTGTCAACCATATTGTGGATTATCCTAAGGAAATGGGAATCACAAACATCTCATTGTTCTCATATGAAACATATACATAGTTCAGGAAACCACAGACAGAGTGATATGTGATGCGTCAGCAAAGAGGGAGAAAAAGCTGTATGCTCTCCTCGTTTATTCAACCTATATGCTGAATTGAAAGACACAGAATTGGAAAAATATGAGTGTAGTTTTAAAACTAAAAAAAAGAAAAGAAAAGAAACATCAACTACTTATGCTATGCTGCAACACTGTTGTGATAACTGAAAATGCAAATAATTTTCAAACTCTAGAACAGGGGTGTCAAACTCACAGCCCGTGGACTGGATGCATCATGCACTGGCCATGCCTACTCCCATTTTAGTGAAGGGGAAAAAGGTGTGATATGTCACATGATGACAATGTGACGATACTAGCTTGATACCTCTGCTCTAGAATATCAAGGAGCACAGTGGAAAAATGGGACTAAGATTAAATACAAAGAAAACCAAATGAATGAAAATAGGTACAAAAACCAGCCTCAGAACTGACAATGAAGACATTGAAGTGGGGGAATAGCTTATGGCTGTCAAATCAACTATCAAGAGCAGAAGAGTCAGCAGTCAAGAAATACACATAGATTAGCACTTGGTAGGTAACAGTGAAGGTCTTAGTCAATGTTTTGGTAATGGAATAAAAAAACGATTACATGCCTATAACTACAAAGATCAAGACAATGATCTTACCTGTGACATTCTATAGAACTGAAGGTTGGACTTTGAAGAAGAAGGATGGAAAGAATATTGATACTATTAAATGTATTATTTAAAATAATAAAATCAATAAGTAATTTGAAAAACTACAAAAAGACATTTCCACCCTAGGTGAATGAGTTTTAAAATGGTAAATGCACTTTCATTAAAGGAAATGCAGAATTATGCATGTTGGAGCAACAAAACCAAAAACTTCCAGCTGTCACATACATATTCATATGATCTAACCCAGCACTAACTGATTCAGTGAGATCTTGGAGTTGTGGTGAGCAGATCAAAGAAAAGACTGACCCTTTTTGAAGTTCCTTTTAAAAAAAAAGAAGCAAACTCTATGCAAGGTATCATAGGGAAATAAATGAAAAGAACAATGACTAAGTATTAATACTCTGATAGTAAACGTGGAGCTGCATTTAGAATAGTTCTGGTCATTGCACCTTGAAAATGTTGCAGAGCCAGAAGTCATGAAGAAAAGAGCAACACAATGAGAACTGCAGATTGCTTGCTTATGCTTGCTTTTTCTATTTATATTTAACAGTATATAAGTGATGATAACATAAAATAATGCATGATGTGAAAAAAGTATGGACAAGGAGAAGCCCTTCTCCTTTTTTTTCACAATATTGCTTTGTGTGGTGAATCCATGGACTATGAGGCCAGAGAGAGGAAAGGGAAAGTCACAGTCACTTTAAATCCTTGCTCAATGATGGCAACCAGGACTATTGGAATTGTTGTCACTAAGCAATCAGTCACATGATGATGTGCTTTAAAGCAATAGCATTTTAGGTTTACATACTGCCCCATAGCACTTTACAACACTCTAGGCAGTTCACAATGTCAAGCCATTATTTTCATATTGCTTCAACAATCTGGATCCTCATTTTAGCAACCTCAGAAGAATGGAAGGCTGAGTCAACTTGAGCTGATCAGGATCGAACTCTTGGCTGGGGGCAGCCAAGGATTGCCTGTAATATTGCATTCTAACCTCTGCACCACCCTATCCCTTATGACCATATCTCTTATTGATGGAAATTCCAATCTCAACTGTCAATGTAATTTGAAGACTACGTATAGCCCTTTTAAAAAAATATAGATTTAACTTTCATTGGGGAAAAAATTAACAGAAGTAAAATGAAATAATACAGAGTGAGAATAAAGAAAAAGAAAAATGTGAGGTAAGAAAACAAAAAGAAAACAAAACATATAAAAAAAGCTATTTCTAATCGTCCCTAACAGCATTTACAATCCCTAATCCTTTCCTCATCAAAATTGTATCTTAATTCTCTTTTTCAAATACTCAACCTTTTTCAATTAGCAAATCCATAAATCAGCGGTTTGTTTCTTTCCAATTTCAACAAAACAGTCCATAAGAAGTTTCCATCTCTGATAAAACTACTTGTTGTCTTTATCCCTGAACAATCAGGTCAATTTTGCCATTTCCGCCAATTCCATAACCTTTACAATGTATTCGTCCATTTTGGGTAGGACTACCTGTAGTCCTGTTGGATGTATATCACCTTGTCCTTCCCAATTGTATAGCATACAGACTGCTAGGCTCTGGAGCCCTTTGGCCTCACCCTGTAGGATTCTCTCTCTATTCTTAATAATCAGGGCCCCGTCCCAAGATATGGCTTGCAGTCTTGCAGCTATTAATTGTATGTACATATAATATACTCCTCATATAAGAAATCCTATGAAACTACATTTTGTTTTGCAGATATTGATCAGGTAAATTGATTCAAAGCATCAAACAGAGCTGTGATATGGCCAGCGGCACTGTATCAGGTTTCATTGCAAAGAGAAAGAAATTCTCCACAAGTTATAGCCATACTAACAAAACAGACTGAATCATTTATTTTTAAATATAGGAATATCTGCCTTTTATACTGCATGTGCAGTATCTAACTCCGTTTCAATATCTTACAAATAATTATTTCCTCTGTATGTCAAATCAGTGAATATTTTAAAAAGCAGGACTGTTCCTGAAGAATAATTATTATATGGTCAGGAACGTTTTGCTGAAACACAATCATGCTCTGTTTTAACTGTATCCATGAATTGCTTTCGCCCTCTTTATTATACAATATTCTTGATGTTATCCGTGATGTTGTAGTTGGGACTGCAGTATTTTCTGTCACAGGGTAAAATAGGAGCAGCGTTCAATTTTCTTTTTCAAAAAATGCATCCCTTGATATTTTGCCATCTTGTGTCTTTCTAATACAGCATTATTTGAGTGTTTTACAGTGCAAATTTGCTTCCGTACCATTTCGTTTCCCAAAGGCCATTGACTACATTACTGATACATCGGCTAACAATCACAGTTCTTCTTTTGCAATTCTGTGCTCCTGCATCAAAAGAGTCTAGAAACACGACAACTACTGTTACCAAAGAAAATTCTTTTTGTCTACAAAATTTCTGTATTTGTTTTATAAATTGCTACAGGTTTATAAATGTGAGAAAACAAGCAAAATGTAGAACATGAAGTGAAATGTTTAGGCAAAAAAAATATTCACATAGATTTCATTTTACCTGGTCTATTAATTTACAAAATGACATGCACAATCCTCCCACATGCAAGTCTACTATATATGGGGGTGGGTTTTGGGAGACTGGAGGCTGAAACTGCCATATCTAAAGATGAAGCACCCATGCAAGCAGAGGGGACAAAAGCCAGGAAATGCTCCCTTACAGAAAGTGGTTAAGAAGAAACCAAGTGGTTAAGGAAGCAAAGGGAAAAAATGTCACTTGAACCAGACACATGAAGTTGGGACTGAACACACGGGAAATCCTTCCTCAAGTCCTATGCACAGCTACCAGACTTGTAAATCAGCAAGGCAAGAGTAGCTGTCACTCTTGTGAATCAACAAAACAAGAACTTTGGGGATAAAAGGGGTCCTGAAATCCACCCATTCTGAGTTCTGAGAACTCAGGAAGCCACAATAACAGAGCTCAGGATGTTATCACACAGCCCATTACCCAGGTCATTACAACACAAAAG